>VDFB02008918.1:0-26367 GCA_007258455.2 Sequoia sempervirens | reverse complement strand
GACAATCTTAGATCTAGTGCTAAAAAATTGTCCCCTGATTTCTCATAATTTTGGGAGAGGACTGATTTTCCATCAGTGGTGAATGATTCCCACCTTAAGGCTAGAAATCTAGGTTTTGTTAAATCCGACACTCAGAAACTTGTTCCTAACAGTTTTCATTAGAAGCAGGATTGATTCGCCATCAGTGGCGAATGAGTCCCACTGGTGATTTTCTATGATTTCAAACAACATTTAGAAGATTCCAGATTCTCCAATCTCTACCTAGGTGCACTATGATTTGGTCTCTTTTTGTTTTGTTTTGCACTTGTTCATTCATAGTTCATTGTTTGCAAACATCATTGTGTTTTCCAACATTGCATAAATTATCATAGGTTTTGCATACATAATCAATCAATTACTTCATATAACTACACTTAGATCATTCCATTTAGTTCAAATAAAATTATACATTGCATAATTTGAGTGAACCTAGCTAGAATTTTGGCCCTACTTTCTCCTTTTAAGTGAAAAACCCTAGAAGTGCTAGAAAGGACTAGGGTGCCAAAAATCCATGGTTCAATTACATATAGGTGTTCCATCATTGGATGAATGGAGGAGTTTTCAAGGGGGATGTTTTTGAAGATGGTTAGAGTATTCCTAGCATCAAGAAGGATCTAACTACCAAGGAATTTCCATATGAGGGTAAGTGCACCAAGATGGTCGCACTTTTTTGGCCAAAAAAGAAAAAAAGGCCAAAACGCGTTCGTGTTATTTCTTTTTAAAAGCAAAAAAAAAAACCAAATCCAAATATCATTTCTCATTTCCTTTTTCTGTGTTTTAGCTCCTTGTGACCAAAATACGTTATCACGTTTTTGGAGGTGTTTCTTCAAAATTTATCAAGAGCAATTGGATTTCTTCACAAATATGGGCACCACGACGGCGAAGAGATGCAAGAGGTAAGAAAGTATTTGAGCAATTATTTATTTTGAATTTATTGGTTTTGAAATTGATTTTGTTTGTTTTGGTTTAGAAATGAATTTTTTTTTTTTTTTAATTTGTAGGAAATCCTCAACAAGAGGAAGAAATCCTCGACCAAATCAGCCTCAACCACAAAATCAACCTCCCCACCATTCTCTCAATACCCTCCACGGCACTCAAGAAAATTTGAGGAGTGAAATTAGAAAAGTAATAGAAAAGAAGTTGAGGATCTTATTAGTAGGTTGAGTGATCAAAATTCTTCAACCCGCAGGGAAAGAATACATCTAAGCGGATTCATTTGAAGAGTTTATTTAAAAAATGTAGGTCACAATTACCATAGCAAATATCTGGATGGAAAAATAGGAGGCAAACATGGGGCATATGCTGGACAAATTATCATATAAACAAGTTAAAGATTTAAAGATTGCAAAGGCGATTTGTGCTCTTTATTCACTGACCCTAGAACAAATCAAAATCTCACCCTCAATGCAAAGAGGTTTCCTATTCATTGGTGCCACCACCAAGAGATTAGGAACCATTTTTATGACATATGGTATATGGTCTTTGATTACCCACCATGCAATAACTATGAAGTCCCCCAATATTTTCTTAGGAAATTATACTGTGAGTTTGTATTGAACCAAATTCCAAATTATTTTGATATGAGGGAGTTTCAGGGGAGAGGTGGGGGGTCAGCACATGATAGGCTCGGTGCACAGCCAGATCCTACACAACAGGGGAGACGACCTCTCGCTAGGCTGCCTCATGAGCAGATTGCGATGCCGGTAGTTGCAAAGGAGAGTGCTAATGTAGAGACTTTGCAGGCGATCACATCCTTGACTCGGAGTGTCATCCACCACACTAGTCCCATTGTACAGTGCAATCCAGGGGAGTCTTCAGGTGGTGGCCTTCAAGGCCATGTGTGTCGATCTTGCGGAGCCACTTGTTCGTATGACCCTACTGGCCCTCAGGAGGGTGCTATGCAGGATCCATATGCTTCTACGCAGCCTGATATGTATGCATCTATGGGGATGGAGAGGGCGGCTGACATTCTGCACGATGCATATGGTATTGACAGTCAGGTAAAATTGAACATGTTCATTGAATTTAGTTTATTAAATTTTGATTGTGAAATGCAAGATTAACTAATTTAGTTTTATTATTTTAATAAAATTGTAGAAGTCCATGATGTTGACCACGGGTACCTGATCAATCTAATTATTTTTCGCGGTACACATCAATGGGGTATGTAAAGTTAGTAAACAATTATAAATTTATTACATGTGTTAATAGCATTGTTTTACGAATGGTATTTTAATATGTGATTTTGGATGTTGAACAGGGTGTTGTTGGAGGTTTCAAGCAAACACCTCTGAGTACGAGTAGATTGGCTCAAACTTTCACTAAGGTAATAAAGAATAAAGAGAACTTAAAGTTAATGAATTCTAAGTTTAATCTAGATTTGTGTATAGATAGTCATAAGAGTATATGGGTTCACTCTAGGTTATTATTTGAAATATTTTAAGAATGGTCCTACCATGATTGTTTGTCTTAGAATTCCTACACTAGCAAGCTATATATAATAAAAATTTAACATGGAACTGACAAAGGTAGAGCTACATTCTACTCCATCCTATATGGTACGTGATGTCAGCGTAATCAAAGGAATAAGACATGGATAATGTGTCCTACATGATGTCAATGTAACCAAAATAAAACTTCTATCACCGACCTATCCTATCATTAAAGACTCCTTCAATATCTCCTAGGCGGCTTGGAGATGCTTAAGACTAGGTCAAAATACCCTATATTCTCTTCATTTGTTGCACTTAGCTCATCAAGTTTCCTATATGTTCTCTAACTAATCATGATTGCATGGAAAGAAGTTATAGAGTACTCATTAGAAACTCTCCAACTATTGTAGCCTCCTCAAGAAACTTTCCATAGGATGTAGGAAAATGCTTAGAAATGATTAAATTCCCTAATAGAGGGTGTGAGGAGATCTTTTAGGAAAACATTTGACACTAATTTGATCCATTGAATTCTTCTTCATTCTTATATATTCCTCAAATATACCTTGGAATACCCCTATCATACCTAAATCTACTACATTCATGTCCTTGTTAGCTAGCATGTAGGTGATATAGTATGGTCCATGGATTTTTATGTCTTCTTTTTTCATTTTTCTATACAGTCCTCTTTTATCTCACTACTAGGTCCTCACATAAAAAGAAAAGAAAAACATTACTTCTTTGGTGTATGATAGCTCCAAGGTTTGCTTGCACTAACCAACAAGAAGACTTCACTCTGCCTTCCACCAAGAACCTAACAACCTCTAGGCTGTGTCTTGACTTAGTTAATCAATTGAACCTTGCTTCAACTCTGTTCCAAGAGTTTCAATCCTTGTGCTTAACCTTGGAGGACAAACACCTCTTGAATCTGCTCTCTTCTTCACAACACCTAGAAGGATCTAAGTGCTAGCATCATCATCTGACTTGAATTCTTTGCAAGGGAGTTAGAAGCTCTGTTTCCTTTCCTTTCACCTTCAATTGAATGCATCTTGAAGGTTCTTTAGCTTTCAATTTACCCGTTCTCAAGATCTTACCTTGAAGAGACCTAATTTCTACTAGCCCTTACCAATCAGTTTTCTGCCTTTTGTTCTTAAACTTGACAAACAACCTAGCAAATAAAAGGCACTTTTAGATACCCATTTCAGTCCTTTAAATATTTCACCGGGTGTCAGGCCTCTATTTCATCCATACGGTGGATTCCTAGAAACAAGGACTATTAGGGCTAATTGGCCTAATACTTAGGGTTTCACTGTTCTTTGATTCAAATCCCCTTCCAAAGGATTGATTGAAGCTTCAACCCTTTTTTTAAGTGAAGATATTGTCTAACCCTACCTGAAGCTGTATGGATTCGGTACAGTGGTCTCTTCCCCTGCCTATTCTCTTTATCTTTTCTTCCTCAAACCATTAACCGGACTGCTCTAGCTCGCCTAGGGTTTGAGTTTTATAACGTTAGCTCCATTCCCTATGCTACCTACTATTAAATATTTAAAAATGTGTGGCTCCCCTTCCATATCCTGCTAGTCTCAGGAAGATCCCGTGGACAAAGTTTATGGGGGAGCCATTTTAAAACTCACTGCTCAAAACAAAGAAAACTAACACCCTACACTCTAATCTAAGAATTAGAAACAACAAATATACACTAGCAACCTGTATACAAGATGAAAGTTACACTTTACTATCCAATGAACATAGATACAGAGCTAAAACAATATGTACAGTGCCTTCAAGATCTCTGTTTTTGAAAACACACGGGTAAAACACAGGAAAAATGCAGAAACTTCTCTATTCCTTCACAACAAAACTTGTTTACAATGCATACTCCTGCTTCTACGAGCCATCATCCCCTATCTTGAAGCCTTTTCCATCATTCAAGGGAAGTTTCTCGACCACTTACTCCTGATTTCAAGGGATTCCAATCCACCCAAACTGCATGCAACCTAACAAAATGTTACCATGCAGTTTTACAACTTTACAACTTCCATCATTGTGTCATGATCCTCAATCTTAGGACCTCTAACACCTTGATCTCGAGCAATCAACATCTTAACTGCCTCTTGGCATCTACAAACAATGAGGATGTGGCTTTAACACATTTAATGCTTTATATTCTAACATATGTTGTCCCAAGCTAAAAACAACATTAAATAACAATGTTAACTAAGATGACATTAATCCTAATGATTAACTCATCACACTCAACCAAGACCTTCTAAGGTCCAAACTAAACACACTCTAATATCCTATTTTGGCTAAGATTAGGAACAAGCCAAAATTGATGACAAACCAAAATGGAGGTCAGCCTAGGTGCTCCTGCACCATTCTTTTTCTCATCTAAGGTCCCTAAGGTTTTAAACCCCTTAGATGCAAGGATTCAAAGCACATCAACCATGTGGTACAAATGACTAAATCCCAAAGATGATCTGTAGCAATGAAAGAGTTTGGAAAGGTAGAAGCATTGGTATTTCGGGGAGAAACCGACTTTCAAAAACAAAACCAATTAGGCTAGCGGTTGTAATGGATGGGGACAACATTTGGTGGAAGTGGAAGAAAGATGACTAGAACTCTGGAGGCCCACTATACTGGATTTTGATATTCAACCATGAGAGCAGAAGAGAGAGCTGATATCATGTATCAAAACATTAAGCATGCATTCTTCTAGCCAATGGATAAGGAGATGATTACTTTTCTTCATTTTCATTTGCATAACCATATCCTGGCATGCAAGGAACCATGAAGACCAAGGATGTCGGTTTATGTGGAGGTAATGGATGTGGTCCAAACTTTAGGGAGGGAGCAAGAAGGTCAATGTATGATCTTGATGAATGATAGAAGGGTTGGTCGGACAAACCGAGGGGGCACCTAGTCATAGTAGGGACCTATAGGTTAAGGTGGTGAAGCAAAGCTTGCAAAGAGGAGGTCTTACAAAGGAAAGGCCCACAGAAGCGGTACATACAAGGAAAGGCTCATGCCTGCCTGCTCCTCTTCCTCTGTTTGAACCTCCTTGAGGTCCTCTACCCCGGTTATATCCACCTCTTGTAGATGTTTCACCTCCATGCTCTATGAGTTTTGACTCTCCTTGGTTTCTTTGGTCATTGCCTCTACCTTGGTAGCCACCATGCTGTCCTCTTTGATCTCTTCCTTTGCCTCTGCCCTTAGAATTCTGATCTTGCTTCCTCTTACTCCTCTCTTCAATCTTTAATGCCAATTGATAACATTGGTGCACTGTTTTGGGGCTTAAGAGAACCATCTCCTCTTCAATGTTCCACTTCAAACCGTTGAGATACCTTGCCACCTTGATACTTTCATCCTCTATGACATTTGACCTCATGCAAAGTCTTTGAAACTCCTCAGTATAAGAACTCATCTCCTGATCTCTTTGCCTCAAACTCTGTCTCCTCTTATGCAACTGAATTTCGTAGTCTTCAGGTAGGTATGCTTCTTTCACCTTGGCAACCATTCCCTTCCAAGTAGAGATAGGTTGCTTACCTTCCTTCTCCCTCTCTATCTAAATGAATTTCCACCAAGTTAAGGTAGAACCTCTTAGTCTTGATTTATCCACCTTTACCTTTTGTGCTTCAGTGACTCCATCACACTCAAAATGGTTTTCCATTCCCTCTATCCAATCCATAACTAAATCAGCCTCCATCTTTCCACTAAACAATGGTACTCCTTCAAGTGTTTTTCCACTCAAAGTCTTCAATGCTTTCAAGAAGGGATCCTCCTTCAATATAGGGTCAGGTTCAGGGATTCTATCCTCCTTTGCAACCTCTTCTTCTTTTGCTATTCTTCCATCAAATCGCATAACATTCAGTGCTTGCTCAAGTTGGTCTAAATTTTCTCTCAATACCCAATTGTCTTCCTCTATTTCTTCAACCCTCTTGGACAACTCAGCATTTGTCACCATGATGCTAGAACCACTAGACTCTTTCTCTGACATACAAGATCAATCCCAAATCTTTTGCTTGCTCTGATACCAATCTGATAGGGAGAGGGGTTGGAGGAATCAATCACTGATTCCTGCTCTAGGCCTTTCCTTGTAAGACCTCCTTGGTGCTTTTCTTCACCAATCTAACCTATAGGTCCCTACTCATGACTAGGTTCCCTTGGTTTTTCTGACCAACCCCTCTTCTATCACAAACTCCAACCACCAAGTCTACCTTGGTTCATTGCCACAACTCTTCCTTAGCCTTTACACTTTATGCTAAAGACCAATCTTCCTCAACACTCCATCAACTCTTGCCGAGGGGTGTGATAAATCTTAAAGGCTTCAAGAGCTATCCTCAAGGTTTTGAACAACCTCAAGACTTCAACTTCCCATAAGCTCCTCACAAATCAGCAGCTAGGGTTTGGCAGAAGGCTACAAAGTAGCCCTTGAGCCCCTATTAGGTCTCCTTCACCTACAAAACAGGTTAGAACTCACAAATCTCAAAAGGACTTCCCACTCTTTTTCCAAGGTTCTTGGTTCACATGGACAACACTCAAAGATTCTTGAGGTCTCAGCCTTCCACTGTCTGTACAAAGCTGAAACATGAAATGGAGCAAAAACTAGGGTTTTAAGCCTTCCCTTGACAGTTAGCAAACTTCCAATTTGTTTACACACCAAATGGATAGATGGAGCCTCCTCCTTCATGTAGTAACAAGGTAACACACCACCCTACCTCCTCCAAGAAGAAAATCCTCAATGGCTCAGCACCCCTGCAAGATTTGTGACCTGTACAACAAGTTTTTCCTAGCCGGACCTGCACTGGCTCGCCTAGGGCATCACTTTGCTAGCAACTCCTGCACTCAAACAAAACCTACCAACTAACATATGTACAAGCATGGTGTCTAGGCACTGTTTCCAAAAGGCTATACGGTTTGTATGGTGGAAAAGTGCTCTAGCACCCCATTTACTCAACACTGCCTGTTTCAGGCTAGCAAGCACAAAGAAACCAAAATATTTATAAAGAGACAAGAAAACGATTGAAAGAACTATCTAAAGGCTACAAAAACTTGTACTAGATTTATTCTACATCCTACACACAACATAGAACCATATTTAATCCATTAGAGCCTTCTTTCAGACCAAAAAACAAAAAATTTCACTCAAAAAACTGTTTTCCTTCAATTTCCAACAAAACAATCCATACAAACGTACTTTCAACCTTGCACAAAGGTCGAGGAAATCTTTAAATATGCTTTCCCAACAGTTATTTTTCCAATGTGCCCTTATTGTTCCTATGGTAAATTTTTTGGTAGAGTTGGTGGAATTACCTATCTTAGTAATCACTATTAGTGAGATTGAGATTGTTAACCTTGAGAGAGTAGGACTTGGGAAAAAGGGATTTGATATGGCTATTGTTTTCAAATAATTAAAGCGAGATGTATTCCATATATACGCCATTCCTAAATCTTCACATGATGGCATCAAGGAATGGATGAACTCCATGGATATAAAGTATTATGAAAGTAGAATGAACTTGAACTGGCAACCAATTTGTAAGACTATTACTGATGATCTAGATAAATTTATTGAAGATGTTGGTTGCGAATTTTTGAATATGGAAGCTAGTGATTTTGATTCTGATAATTCAGAAGAGTCTGATCAAGGATATGAACCCTCTAATGTAGAAGAGGAATCATAATTAGATTTCATGCAGCCACCATCAAGAGTGTTACAAGCCAATCAACAAGATGGAGGGAATTCTTATATAAGGATAATTTTCAATGTTGCAGGTACCAGCTTTAATGCCAACTACAATGGCAACATTGAAATTCCCTAGCAAGATTTATGTTAAAAAATTTCCTTTAGATGCAAAAGGATTCAAAGCACATCAACCATGTGGCTTAATTTATATCATAAGTTGTACCATGATGTTCACTATGCATTCCTCTACTCTTTCGACTGTCAAATGTGCCACTGCCTTGTCATTGATCACCATCATATTCTCCTTTTCATGATTATTTTCTATATCATCTTTGGTATAAACACTTGACTATTATATTTAACTCAAGTGAGAAAACTTAAAAATCATAATGATAGGCCAAAGAAAGAATATTCAGTCTTTTCATGGTAAAAGGAGACCTCAATTTAATCACTGTCATCCTCAAAAGGTTAATTCCATTGCTAAACATTTATTGCATATCTTAAACTATGGCAAGCATTTAATAAGGGTTTTGAAGAATAGGCCCTTGACAAGTTAGCTCCATCATTTTTTATTGTCGCTATATCTTTATTTAGCTTTTACTCCATTCCTTGCAACAATGATACTTGGATTTGTCATACTTAACTCAGTTGGCTACTATCAAAGCTCCTTTTGACTAGATCATCTCTTCTTCTCATATTGGTTATCATATTTTACATTGTGTTTTGACACTTTTTCACTTCAAATTTGTCCTAAAGGGTCTTTTGTTTTTCAATGTGATTGTTCCAGGTTATTTCTTTTTTAAAAATTGATAATCATATTGTTGGTTACATTGCGTTACACATCATTCAAACTCAAAGCATTACTTCAAATTCGATAACTATTTTGTGATTGAATAATTTGTTGTTTTATTTTTAGATGTTGGTGAGAGAAACACCGCCAAACGTAACAAGGGCAATGGATATCGGTGTTTCTACTGCAATACAATCCTCGATGGCTCTGATAGGGGAGGTATGAGGCAAATTACTAAATTTCAATTTACATTCGTTGTTATAGATGAACTAGTTCTAGTGAAAAATCAAACCATTATTGATTCATAGTTTACTTCCTATTCGGATGGTTTATACAGGCTCGAGCATGCCGAGCATCAGCGTGCAAATATTTCCATCGAGGAAGTGATCGTCCGGATGGCTGTAAGTGATTAAATTTTGTTAAATATATTAATTTTTATAATGTAATTTCTATATATTAATGTCTTTACTTCTTATTGTAACAGTTTGAAACTTGACCAGGAGCTAAACACTAGGAGGAGCAGCAGGAGCACTCCTCAATAGAAATGGGTGACAGATTTATCGCCATCGGGTCGGCCAAGAAAGGGAAAGAAAATTATATTTGAACCAGAGCATGGAGAGAAATGATTTTTGAATGTAGAGCCCTTTATTGTATGCCTACATGGCAATTTTCTACATATTTTGTATTTGATATGTTTGACATTGTATGCCTATATGGCATTCTCGTAAGCCTATATGGCTTTTTTGTAACTATATTTTATACTTATATTGACATATATTGATGTACATGCGTACATGGCTATTTGATTAATACAAATCTTTTTTATTGATGGTGTCCATATTTGCATTATAAATTCATGGTTCAATAGATATGAGTTACATGTATTCAAGTGTATACTTTACAACTTGTACATATACTTTTGACTTACTTGGAACATCTAAAAGTGAAAATTTGTGTTTGGAAGTCAAACGTGAAGCCAATTTTGCAATTTCGCTCTTGCATTACCCCATCTTATTATGGACTTATTCCTTCCTAGCACATATTGTGAATATTTCTCATTTGGTGCGTATGACAAATTCCTCATTTTTGAACCATCATTTTGTTTTCCTCTTCCACTTAGAAAAAATGTTCAGACTGCTCACTTTGGATCAATGATCAATAATGTACCGCATTGTAAACACTTGACATTTTTATGTTTTGAACTTTAATTTATAATTTTATAGTTTATATTCATAACGCTTGATTACATTGTATCAAGACATCTTCAAACTCAAAGCATTGCTTCACATTGCATAACCACAACTAGATGGCCGATAGATGACAAAATTTCAATTACAATATAGTTTTAATAAAGTCATCCTAAGCAGCTATAATTACTTCACATTGCATAACTAATAACTGGGAGCAGCTCCCTATTGCATTTGTTTGTCATGGCATTCTATGTGACCACATTTCTTTCAAGCATTTTTTCAAACAATTCACTGCCTTGTCTATACTACCACATTTTTATACATGTCTACCAAATCATTTTGTTAAATAGTTCATTTCCTTGTTGCTATGGCTGAAAGCCTAAAAGAAGTGCTCGATACGCTATGCATGCTCGAAAGAATCTATCAAAAGCATAATAGTAGCAATATCATAGATAGCAGGGACTTGAGGGGTTCAAAGAAATGAGGTCTGATGACCTCGATGGAATGCGACAATCAAAATATTTGATTTTCATGGCATTCCATCACCAAGGAGACCTCATTTCTTTGAGGCATTTTTCAAAGAGTTCACTTTGTCTATGCTAACACATTTTCATAATATGTCTATCAAAAGCATTTTATCAAACACCATTGCCTTGCTGGTATGCTTAAAAGCCTGTACAATAGGTGCTCGCCGCATGGATGCCTAGAAAAAATCTATCAAAAGCATAATAGTAAGCAACAACATAGACAAGGGAATGAACTATTTGAAAAAATGCTACCAAAGAAATGTGGTCTCATGGTGGTGGACATCAAACAGTTTGCTTCCTTTTGTTATGGCTGGAAAGCCTAAAATAGGTGCTTCCAAAAAAGCTACATGGATGCTTGGAAAAAATCTATCAAAGCATACTAATAAGCAATAGCATAGAAAAGGCAGCAAACTGTTTTAAAAAAAGCCTCAAAGAAATGTGGTCTCAATGGTGATGGAATGCCATGACAATCCATAGCAATTTGTTTGTCATGGCATTCGTCATGCCGTTCCATCACCATGAAACCACATTTCTCTGAGGCATTTTTTCAAAGAGTTCACTGCCTTGTCTATGCTAGCACATTTTTCATACATGTCTATCAAAGCATTTTATCAAACAGTTCATTGCCTTGCTCCTATGGCTAAAAGCCTAAAACAGGTGCTTTCGAACAAGCTATGGATGCTTGGAAAAAATCTATCAAAGCATAATAGTAAGCAACAAGCTAATGCAATACAAAGATTTCCAAACCACTCAACAGGCCCATTCAAACTACCACAATTCAAGTTACATCAGGCCCATATCACTGAGACATAGCCCGAACAATAGGAGGAATGGCCTATTTCAACATACTACACTCAAACCCTTAAGGGATCGATCTAGTTGAACGTAGCTCAGAGCGATTTCGCTTGTTTGGGTGTGAAAGAGGACCATTCCTAGCATAAACATGCCTATTTGAACTCGTTGGAACAGTCCATTTGGTCACACGAGTTGCAGAACGTAAGATTTGCAATCTCACCTTGCAACTTTCACTACTCTATCCGACACTTTTTCCATCAACTCCGAACCGAACACCACGGAAAACCACTCGAGCAAATAAAACCAGAGGGAGGTTATTATAGAGGGGCTCCAACGCGATCCCATAGGATCAAATGAAAGTTTCTAAGCATCACAAAGGTCCGAAAGTAAACCTCATGTCAAGTTTGCAGCCATTTTGCCCTTTGGACCCTTAAGGGATCGATCCGCCTGAACATAGCCTCTCTGAAAGCAATTCGCGGTTTGGGTGCAAAAGAGGACCATGCCTAGTGTAAAAATGTTCATTTGAATGCTGGAATGTACCCATTTGGTCGCATGAGTTGCAGAACGAAAATTGCACCACCTTGCATATTTCCACTGCTTCCATTTGACACTTTTTCCATCAACTGAAAACTGGACACCACGGGAAAAACACTTTGAGATAACCACAACCGAGAGAGGTTATTGTAGAGGGGCCCAATGTGATCCCATAGGATCAGACGATAAGTTTCTAAGCATCATGGTGTCCGAGTAGCCTCATGTTGAAGTTTGCAGCCATTTTACCCTTTGGACCCTTAAGGGATCGATCCGGTTGAACGTAGCTCGGAGCGATTCCGCGTGTTTGGGTGTAAAAGAGGACCATGCCTAGCGTAAACATTCCTATTTAAACACGTTGAAATAGTCCATTTGGTCACATGAGTTGCATAACAAAAATTGCACCATCTTGCAACTTTCCACTGCTTCTATTTGACACTTTTTCCATCAACTGAAAACTGGACACCACAGGAAAACCACTCTGAGATAACCAAAACCGAGATAGGTTATTCTAGAGAGGCCCAACGCGATCCCATAGGATTAGATTTGTATAAGTTTCGGCATCACGGTGTCCGAAAGTAACCTCATGCTGAAGTTTGTAGCCATTTTTGCCCTTTGGACCCTTATGGATCGATCCGGGTTGAACGTAGCTCTGGAAATACCCTGCGTTCGGGTGCAAAAGAGGACCATTCCTGTGTGTAAAAATGCCTATTTGAACACGTTGGAACAATCCATTTGGTCACATGAGTTGTAGAACAAAAATTGCACCACCTTGCAACTTTCCACTGCTTCTATTTGACACTTTTTCCATCAACTGAAAACTAGACACCATTGGAAAACCACTCCGAGATAACAAAAATCGAGAGAGGTTATTGTAGAGGGGGACAATGTGATCCCACAGGATCAAACGAGAAGTTTCTAAGTGTCATGGTGTCCGAGTAACCTCGTGCTGAAGTTTGCAGCCATTTTGCCCTTTGGACCCTTAAGGGATCGATCCGATTGAACGTAGCTTAGAGAAATTATGCGTGTTTGGGTGCGAAAGAGGACCATTCCTAGCGTAAACATGCCTATATTCTTGAATGCGCTGGAATAGTCCGCCCGTCACACGAAGCTGCGAATCTAAAAATTGCAACTTACCTTGCAACTTTCCATTGCTTCCATCTGACACTTTTTCCATCAACTGAAAACTGAATACCACGGGAAAACCACTCCGAGATAACAAAAACCGAGATAGGTTATTGTAGAGGGGCCTAATGTGATCCCATAGGAATAGACGAGAAGTTTCTAAGCATCACGGTGTCCGAGTAACCTCATGCTAAAGTTTGCAGCCATTTTGCCATTGGGACCCTTAAGGGATCGATCCGATTGAACGTAGCTCAGAGTGATTCCACATGTTTGGGTACGAAAGAGGACCATTCCTAGCGTAAACATGCCTATTTAAATGCGTTGGAACAGTCCATTTGGTCTCACGAGTTGCAGAACGAAAATTGCACCACCTTGCAAATTTCCACTGCTTCCATTTGAAACTTTTTCCATCAACTGAAAACTGGACACCACGGGAAAACCACTTTGAGATAAGAAAAACCGAGAGAGGTTATTGTATAGGGGCCCAACACAATCCCATAGGATCAGACGAGAAGTTTCTAAGTGTCACGGTGTCCGAGTAGCCTCATGTTGAGCTTCATGCGCCATTTTACCCCTTTGGGATCTCTTTAAGGATCGATCCCGCTGAACGTGAATCCTGAGTTTATTCCACGCGGTTTGGGTGCAAAAGAGGACCATTCCTAGCGCAGTGCCCTATTCAACATAGTTTGAAACAGTCCATTTGTCGATGAGTTGCAGAACCAAATTGCACCACCCTTGCAACTTTCCACCGCTCTATTTGACACTTTCAACAACTCAAAACCGACAACATGAAAACCACTCGAGATAACCAAAACCGAGAGAGGCATGTAGAGGGGCCCAACGCCGGTCCGTGATTAGACGAGAAGTTTCTACATCACTTGTCAAGTAACCTCATGTCGGGTTTGTAGCCATTTTGCCTCTTTGGACTCCTTTAAGGGATCGATCCGGCCGAATGAGTTCTGAGCTTATTCTCAAGATGTTTAGTGCGAAGAGGACCATCTCTAGTGTAACATGCCTATTTCACCGCGCTGGGAAGTCCGTACTGGTCACACGAGTTGTAGAAACTTAAAATTGCACCACCTTTGCAACTTTCATTGCTTCCATTTGACACTTTTTCCATCAACTAAAAATCGACACCACCAAAAACGTCCACTCCAGATAAATAAAAATTGAGAGAGGTTATTGTAGAGGGGCACAATGATCCCCAATCGATCGCATTTAGTTTTGCTAAGTGGCCAATGTCTCCAGCAACCTCGTGGTTGAAGTTTTAGCCATTTTGCCTTTTGGACCCTTAAGGGATCGATCGGGTTGAACGTAGCTCAGAGCAATTCCGCGTGTTTGGGTGCGAAAGAGGACCATGTCTAGCGTAAACATGCCTATTTGAATGTGTTGGAACAGTCCGTTTGGTCACATGAGTTGCAGAACGAACATTGCACCACCTTGCAACTTTCCATTGCTTCCATCTGACACTTTTTCTATCAACTGAAAATTGAATACCACGGGAAAACCACTCCGAGATAACAAAAACCGAGATAGGTTATTGTAGAGGGGCCCAATGTGATCCCATAGGATTTGACAAAAAATTTCTAAGCATCATGGTGTCTGAGTAACCTCATGCTGAAGTTTGCAGCCATTTTTCCCTTTGGACCCTTAAGGGATCGATCTGGTTGAACGTAGCTCAGAGTGATTCCGCGTGTGTGGGTGTGAAAGAGGACCATTCCTAGTGTAAACATGACTATTTGAACACGTTGGAACAGTCCATTTGGTTGCACGAGTTGCAAAATGAAAATTGCTTGCACTAGACGACCAAATTTGCTTCTAAGTGCTAAAACACTAAATCGGGTGTAACATGCAAACCAAAATAAATCTTGATAGGATCAATACATTTTAGGGTACCCATTTTGGGCATTAAAAACATATATCGATTTTAGATACACTTGTTTTGGAACACATGCCTGCTGTCCCAACTTCTTTGCTTCTAAAGAACCCCAAACATGCAGTGAGTTTTGCTTGTTTTGTGTGGATTTTTCTTAAAGAGGCACTTAGGAGTGATGGAAATGGTTGTAATTAGTCTGTTCGAATCTGAATCAAGGCTTTGGGGTGAAGGGGTGAGCCTAGGTAATCAAAATCCTAGTGTGATCAACAAATTAAGCCTCTTAGGGACAGTGATACATTGGTCCATGGTTGTTCTTCCATCCACTATCAAAAAGGTGAGACTTTGGGGTCTTGTAGAGGCATATCATAGTTGCCTAAATTCAGTAGTTTGAGCCTAAAAATGATGGAGAGGATGTTTGTTGCCATGGCAGATGGAAATTTTTCCAGCATGATGAAGTTGGCAGAGGAAGAGAAAAAGGGATGGAAGTTGAACAACTTGTTCAACAACAAGCCTTGTCAACAGAATCATCAGCACAAGTTGCTCATAGCCAATCAATGCAAACTCTTGATGCACCCTTGGTTGATTATTCAAAGAATCCAAAAGAATGTTCCTAGAGATGAGGAGGTGAACTAACACTTCCCTTCTCCCCAAATCAATCAAGGTGATGAACAATTTCCTAAAAATAGGCTAGTAGTTAATTTTTATGATGAGAACTCTGTTCCCAATGATGTCAAAGTATTAGCTTGTAGCTAGTTCATGGATGATGATACCTTTGTTACTACAAATGACTTTAGAGACTTCATCATCAAAGTGAAGAAAAATGAACTTAATGAAAAATTGGATAATGAAAATGAGTTGACCCATCTACGTATGAAGAGGTCACTCAACAAGTTATCTAATAAATAGATTTTCATGCTTATAGAATCACTTTGGAAGAAGGGAGGAGATTAGTTAAAGAAAGTGGTATTCTTGTGTTTCTGATAGGGAGGGGGTTGGAGGAATCAATCACAGATTCCTGCTCTAGGTCTTGCTTGCAAGACCTCCTTGGTATTTTGGCTTTCCATCTTAACCTATAGGACCCTTCTCAAATTTAGGTACCCCTGGTTCATCTGGCCAACCCCACTTCTATCACAATTCCATCTACCAAGATAACCTTGGTGCAATGCTCCAACTCTTCCTTAGCCCTTAATCAATCCTAAAGGCTAACCTATCCTCAACTCTCCATTAGTTCTTGCAGGGGTGTGGGAATGTCTTTAATGGCTTCAAACCAACCTCCTAGGGTACTTGAAGCTTCAATGGATTGATATAGCATCAAGACCTGTGTAGGATGTAGAGCAGTGTTTCTAAAAGCTTTGTGTGTCATTAGATAGTCATTTTATTCATTTTCAAGCACTGTTTGTAAATAAGTTGGATTCCACACTGTTGCTGGTCTGAACCAGGCAGTCTTGAGCAAATGGAGGTTTAGATCACTTTCCCATCGTACAAATTGTACGACCCTTTGGGAATAGTGACTAGACTCCATGTGTGTAAATATGGTAGGATTTAGGGTTTGTGTGAACACAGGAGCTATTGGAAAAGTCTTGCCCTAGGTGAGCCAGGAAGAGTCTGGCTAGGGAAGACAAGAAGTGTAGAGCACATAACTTGCAAGGGTGACCAGTTCTTGATAAATTTCTTTTTGGAGGAGGTAGGCAAGTGTCTTACCTAGTTGCCACATGAAGGAGAAAGCTCCATCAGTTCAATTGATGTGAGAACAAGTTGACAGTTTGAAAATAGCCAGAAAATGGCTTAAAACCCTACGAAATGACCATTTTCAAGTTTTAGCATTGTACGGACATTTAAATCTTAGGACCTCAAAAATATTTGAGAGGTGTTCATATGGGACAAGGACCTCGAAGAAAGATTGAGATGGTCTTTTGAAATGTTTGAGTAATAACCAATTTTTTTGGTGATGGAGACATAATTAGGGGTCATGGACTAGTAGCCTTCTTAACCCAAGATGAGGGTTTGGTGAAAGCGATGAAAGGGTGGAGTTTTGGTGAACCTTCAAGAACCCTAGGAGGTTGGTTTGAAGCCATTGAAGACATATCTACACCCCTGCAAGAACTAGTGGAGTGTTGAGGATAGATTAGCCTTTAGGGTAGATTAAGGGCTAAGGAAGAGTTGAAGCATTGCACCAAGGTTAACTTGGTAGATGGAATTGTGATAGAAGTGGGGTTGGCTAGACAGACCAAGGGTACCTAAACTTGAGAAGGGTCCTATAGGTTAAGGTGGTGAAACAAAACACCAAGGAGGTCTTGCAAACAAGACCTAGAGCTGGAATCTGTGATTGATTCCTCCAACCCCCTCCCTATCACTCTTCTTCTTCATCATTGTCTTCTTGTTCTCCTTGTTCTCCTCGCCTATTTCTCTCAAGGCTATTGATCCTAGCCTGCATCGCTTCTCTCTCCCTTCTCCATTGCCTCTCTACCCTTGCTTTAGCCTGCTCTCTTGCTACTTCTTGTTCTCTTCTTTCCCTTCTCTCCCTTTCCAAGGTTTCCCTCAACTCCTCCAACTCTCTTGCTAACTGATTTTTAGGTGCCATTGCTGATTCTTCAATCCCTAAAGGACCTACTTACTACTTTGATACCACTATGATGTAGAGGATATGGGACTCAAAACAAAACTGAAAGGCTTGAAGGTTTTTTCAATGAAGTAATCTCAACCATGTTCTAAACAACATTAAGGAAAGAAGCCTCAAAGTGCACTTATGACTCCAATATTTCTCCTATGGACCCAAACCCTTGGAATGCCCTTAAGGGAAACAAACAAACTTGTCTTGAATTTTTTCAAAGCCCCAAACCTCTGACTCAAACAAAAACCCACTTTTCCACCTTGACTAGGCTTCCAGCCAACTAGGCCTCCAATGGTGGTTTTTTTGACTTTTCTAACAACTTTTCCAAAAAACTCACCAAACTAATGATTGAATTAGGTGTGCTTTTTGATGCTACACAACATACCAAAAATATTGATAGCACTTGTTTCAAAACCAAACCTTTCAAAAATCTGTTGTCCCACCAAAACTAGGCCTGAATAGCCCCCTTTTCTAAAGCAACCCTATTCAAAACTTATCACCTGACCATGAAACTTTCTACAGTATCTTAAATTGGTCCCAAACCAAGTATTTTTCAAGTTTTAATCTCCTATGACACCCTTTAACTTGCTCAAACACAAAACCCTACCTAAATTGCTCCAAAAACTAGGGCCTCGGAAAAAAATCATTGACTTCCACACACTTCCGTATCTTCTCTTTGACTTTTCAATTAAATCATCATCATTCCTAAACACCTTAAAGGAATCTCAAGGAAGACTTTAAGCATGAGACAGTCAATGAATAGCTAAATGTTAGAGAAGCAAGTGTTTCAAAGACCTATTAAGAAACCTTATGACAATTCAAGGCATCATACAAACACAATTTGAAGCACATCATTGAATGCAAGGATATAGAGTTTAGAGGAGGTGTTCCAAGGGACTTTAAACTGAAATAGATTATAATGGCAAGATCACTAGTCTTAATGTCCAATTTGAGATGTGTTCCAATTTGAAAGGACCTAATGTCATAATTTGAAATAGATGACTTTAAAAGGACCTAATGTCCAATTTGAGATGTGTTCCAAACTAGGTTAATGTGATGCAGAGCAAAAGAAGAAAAATCTCAATCCACACTCAACTTGACATTCATTTAAAAAATTCTTGTTTCCCTTACAATTTGGACTCTCTTTCCCTTCATAAAACCTTGAAAGGGAAAACTTTGCCATTGTTGTTTCTGATTGAATTGATCACTCAACAATGCAACTTGATCACTCAACTTGAATCACACAATCAAACATCTCAACATGACTTGGGGATGATGTAAAAACTCTTCACACAATAGAAAATGACCAAACAAATGGACCTTGTACCCAAAAACATCCATTCTTCCATCGCTCCTACACAAGCCCATGTAACTTTGCAACATTCACCAATACGATAGTGAAAATAAAAACTGATTAAAGGAATTAACCAAAAAATGAAACATTCTTTTAGACTCCTAAAAATATCCTCCACAAGTTTCCAAAATAATAGGATCAAACACCCACCATAAATGTATCAAAAGATTGACTTACAAGCCATAAACGAGGCTTAACTAGGCCTGCATAAGGAAGTGTTCAACCTTTCAAGGCACACCCAAACACCCATAATTCCTTTAAAATATTCTAACAGGTTCCCTAAGACCTGTTCCATGCTTTTCATTCATTAGTATTGCACAAATACTCAGAAAATTATGAAAAGTGCATTTTAAAGACCATTTTCATGCATTTACAAGGGAAAAACTAACCTAGGGCATCAAATAACTTTTGCAAACCTCCATCTTTCACTCTGAAAAAAATTTGAACATGAAGGAGGGCCCTAAAACTAACATTCTACCAAGTTTTACATTTTTCCCATGGTGGAAATGGGAATTATGACCATTTTGGTGACCAAACCCTTGTTTGGTAGGGTTTCAAACCCTCTTTCACTAAAATTGAAGTAAATTTCTTAATACTTAATGAAATCAATTCAAATCACCACCAAAATAAATTATTCTCTACCCTCTATCAAACCATATTCATTATAGGGCTTTACAATGTTGTTGTAGGTCGTACCAATTGAAGGAATAGTCAAAACTGCTGGAAAATCAAGAAAAACAGAGTTTTTTTAATATTCAAATGCTTCAAACTTCCAATCAACCTTCTGCCCTAACCAAAAGGAGGCCTTATAAACTTTTACACATCATTTCCAATGACCTCAAATATTTTGAAAGAGGAGCCATTGGTTAAGGGATTTTACAACTTAAATGATGAGTTTACACAAATTACACTATGACAACATTGCATTTTTGAAGCAATTTTGACTCCTATCATCTAAGACCCAAAAATCCATTCAAATGGCCCTGAGAAAACCTTATTACATCATCAAGACATTAAATATGCATTTATTAACATAAAAAAATGAGACTTACTAACAGATTTTACCATCAAGTATAAATTAATAAGAATAGTTGTGCATATACTTACAAATTAATAAGAATAGTTGTGCATATACTTACAAATTAATCCAATGAACCATCCAGGTCTACTCTACTCTTTATTGTGTCAAGTATTGCCTCATGGTTAGACTCACAAACCTTCCACAAGGTCTTGTTCAAAGGTCTACTCTTATATTTGGTCAAACGAACATTGGATGCCACGAAAAGGTTTGAGTAATGAAGAATCTTACGATGCGTGTCAAATTCCTCAAACAACCAATGTTTACACTCTTTATGTGTGGGTACCTTCGAGCCACATTCCAAGAAGAACAACCTGATCCTATAGGGTATTCAATGTTTTCTCCATCTACCAGCTTCTAATTTCTTTTTGGCTTCAACACAACAACACAAGTAATAGTATGTACCTTCTTCGTCTTCATCGCAATAATCGTGATAAACATGCCCTCGCATTTATATGTGCGGCATATCTATTGAAATTAGTCAACATTATGAATACAGTACAAAGTAAGAAAACAATATGGAATTTCAAATACTAAGCAAGTAGATATATTACCTGGTTGAACTAGATCTAATACATGGTCAAAGTCGATCGACGATTCCATCTGTGTTAGTTCCAATGCCATCGGAGGGCAATACGTGTGAAGTGGGCTAAGATAACTTGTCAACCATTTGTCAACCCACTCTCCTGACTCACAATCATTCCAGGCTTGCATTGTACATGAAGAACAAAAGCATGCCATCTTACATGTATCGATACTCCATGAACCTGCATTTGAGCTAAGGAAAGAGTGCAACTCACTCGATCCTGTTAGTGTACAACAATCCTCATATGGTACAATGTTAGTATCAGCCATCAACCAAAAAAATCTACGAACTGAAGATGTACCTTCATTACCTGGACCCATCAAGAATTACACCACTGATCGCATTGATCTTGGTGATCTCATTAACCGTAATCGCCTTTGATACTTTTAACTCTTCTCGTATAATTTTTCACGATGCCTCAAGAGACCGGCCATGCTCCTTTCCTATGTCTAGCTTCACAAAATTTCCACATATGTTGAGAACGTAGGTAGTGAGATGCATCCTACACAACCAAGAGGAACATGCGCGTTTTAAAAACTATACGACAGCTTGTCCGACTCATATTATATGCCGATCGATGATATGCCCTCCTCGAAATAAATGGTTGTAGAACATCTCGAAATAAACTTTGCACGAACTCTTAGAGAATGTGGGCAGCGATCATCACTAATATAAAATTGATACCCCTCAATACCTTCCTTTCGGCCCTCTATATTATCACTTGCATGTATGAATGCTGCGTGCGCACAAATATCAAAACCTCGTGTGGAGTTGTATTATACAGACTACACCTCACGTTGTGGCTGTAGAGTGTAGTTCTCTGCAAATTCAACCACTGATACTATGCTTCCAAGTGGAAAGGTGTCCTTGCATAGCTTGAATTGTGTGTCCAGCCATCGGGCTCTATGGGTATGCCTTGCATACTCATACACTAGATTCTCACGAAACATGGACATGAACTGATACACTGGAATTTTATGAATAACCAACTCACACCTTTTTGCTTTAGACCCATCTTTTTTACCATATGCCATTGTTTTATACTTCCTGAACTCTACTAGTTTTTGTCCCACCTCATATGTACTTTCCATATGTTGACATAATAGCATTCGTTGCAAGCCACCGCAATGATGGCATGAACCATCCAAGCATGTTGTCCTATAGAATATTTGGCCATCCTCTATTTCACATAAAAATTTTGATAAGAACTTTCTTGAAGATTTTGGTGGGGCTTCTATGCCACAATCCTGCAAAACATCATTAGTGTGCAAATCTAAACATATAGAATGATAAAAATCATAATGGTTAGAGAATTGAATATGTATTTTACAACAACAAGTAGTACATGTGTGATTTATATTGACATAAAAAGGTTTAAGCATTTCAAAAAATCTTTGACAAATACTAATTTGAGAATAATCCTTTTGAAATTTACTAAAAAATTGGGTTTGAGTCCTATCCAAAAATGCTTTGGATGTGGCTCACTTGCTCTCAATTTCAATGATTCTCCTTCTTATGACATCCTTTGATCTCAGAGATGTCTTGTATTATTCCTTCCAATAATCTTCAATTAGTGTTCTCAATGCTTCAACAATTTTTTATCTTTGTGTGGTAGTCTCCCCGAGAATGCCCATAATTCATTTGAATCAAAAGTTCCTGGACCCTCTTTCCCACCCCTTTGAACGGCTTTTGATAAAGTTTTCACTAATTCCCCACTTGTCTTCACTTGTCTTAATGAGGCGATCTCTTTGTTTGGATAGCTTACTTGATGTAATGACATCAGCCGTGGTGACATTACTATCCTCGAGCTGGAGTATCTTACCCACAGTGTCATCATAAGCATCCATTAGATTCTTCTTCTTTTCACAATAGTGTTTTCACTTGATGCATCTCGGATGTTCTCAACCCAAGAGTCTTCATGATGTTTCTATACTTTAAACCCTCGTGATCATTCAACAAATAGTTGACATCTTGCGCCCCATTTAGCCTTTCAAAGAACATTTTACAAATCTTATCAAGATATCTTCTTACAAGTGCATTCTGGAATCTTACCTTCCACGTGCTGCAAAATATCCTCATCAATATTAATCAAAAACTTTGGATTTCTACACAAAATTCTAGGTGGTGTTATCCTAGGTACATACATCTCAACATTATAAATTTCATCAACATTTAATTGAGGTGGGCCAGATCATGCGACCTTTGATCGAGGGTGGAATAGAAGACATACCTTGAGGTTCACATGGGGATGATGGCGTACCTTGTTCCTCAATTCCGAGTGATGATGTACTCTCAACTTCAGATGTGGTGGAAGGTGTCCAACCATACTCACTTGTGGTAGATGGCATCCCTCCATATTCGCTTGTGTGTAATGGTGTCCCTTCGTCTTCACTTGCGGTAGAGGGTGTGTCTCCAACTACGGTATCTGCATCTACCCTAGTACGACTCTTTTGCATTCGTTCCCTTTGTGCTACCAATTTCTTTTCTCTTTTTGACAGTTGAAGTTCCTCTTCAACTGGCTTGATTTCATCAATTGTTCCCAATTTCTGCTTTTCACGATATTCCCTCATCTGTTTGTTATTTTTATCTCTTAAGGCTTGGAGCTTATCATCTGTTAGTCTTTTCCCTTTAACAGTTCGTTTCTTTGGCATGACGAATAATTTTACTTGTGCAAAAAGTGCTAAGTTGTCAAATTAACTAATTGAAAGCTTTGGAAGCATAACTCAATCAAAACAATATAAACTGTCCCTATACCCAAGTAGTGATGCTATTCCATTACCACTATGCAAACAAGTTTGTCACAAATCTAAATACAACTATCACTATACATACAAATTCCTTAGTCTTTAACATCAATAGGGTATTTAATCTTTAGGACTCCATACCCTAAATCGGGTGAATCCCACAAATCAATACTTTGTTTTGTGAAATAAGTGTATAAACTTTTAGAGTATGTTGAAAAGGATCAAAATAGGCCTGAGAATATGTAGAAACATTGAAAGGAATGTTGTTAAGTGCTTGGGAGCAGTCTCATTTGTTATTCCACAGTTGTGTCTATGCTTGTTAATGTTTTGATGGTAGATTGGTGTAGGAGCACCTAGGCTGATCCCCATTTTGTTTGTCAACAATTTTGGCTTGTACCTGATCTTAGCCAAATCAGGGTGTTATTATGTTTGATTTGGACCTTAGAAGGTCTTGTTTGTGTGTGATGGGTTAGTCATTAGGACTAAAATCATCTAGGGGTAATCATTGTGATTAAATGTTGCTTTATTTAGCTTTAGATAGCTTGTGTTAGAAGGTAAGGCATTTAATGTGTGCTAATCACATCTAAGTTGTTAGAAGATGCCAAGAGGCAGTTGAGGAAGTTGATGGTTTGGAATCAAGGAGGTTGAGATCCTAAGATGTAGGATGATGGAAAGAGTTGCAAAAGTTGTTGTAAAATTGCATGACAACATGGTGTTAGGTTGCATGCAGTTTAGTTGTCATTGGATTCCCTAGAAATCATGAATGTGGGAACGATGAACTTCCCTTGAAATAGGGCAAAGGCATCTAAGTAGGTGTGGTGACTCGTAGATAGGAGTTAGAAGCATTGTAAACAAGTTTTGGCTTTGTGTGAATAAGAAGTTTCTGCAGATTTATGTGTTTTCCCGTGTGTTTTGAAAAACAGAGATAACAAGGCACTGTATATACTGATCTAGCATTGTTATTGAGTTCATAGAATAGTCTAGAGCACCTTTCATCTTACATTCAGGTTACTTAGAGTAGATTTGTTGATTTGAATTCATAAATTAGGTTGTAGAGGGTTTTTACTTCTGTTTTGAGCAGTTAGAATTAGAATGGCTCCCCCATAATCTCTGACCACGGGATCTTCTTGAGATTAGGTGATTATGGAAGGGGAGCCAAACAATTGTAAATATTTAGCGGTAGGAAACTCAGAGAGCCAAGCAAGTATTTGTAATCTCAAACCCTAGGCGAGCTAGGACTGCCCAGTTAGGAGTTAGAGAGAAGAAAGTGAAGAACTTAGGTAGGGGTTACAAGTACTGTACGGAAAAAGTACACTTCTAGGTGGGATATGACCAAACACAAGGATACCAGAAGGATTAAGGTTTGATCAATCCTTTTGAGTGAGAAATTAGCAAGTGATCAGCAAAACCCTAAGTATTAGGTCTATTAGCCCTACTTCTCCTTGATTGTAGGAACCTAATGTACGGATGAGATTGGAGTCTAAAACCCTATGAAAGATTTAAAGTTCCAAAAAGGGTGTCTGGAAATCAAGTTTAGTTGCTAGGTTGTTTGGCAGGTTTGGGCAAGAAAAGCCAAAAACTGACTGGTAAGGGCTAGTAGGGAATAGGCCACTTCAAGACAAAATCTCGAGATCGGGTAGATTGAGGATTAAAGACCCTTCAAGATGCATTCAAGTGAATGTGAAATGCAAGAAAACAATGTCTTTAACACCCCTGCAAGCAGTTCAATATTGATGGATAAATTGGCACTTAGATCCTTCTAGGTGTTGGAAGAAGATAGCAGATTCAAGAGGTGTTTGTCCTCCAAGGTTAAGCACGAGGATTGAAACTCTTGGAACAGAGTTGTAGCAGAGCTTAGTTGATGAACTAAGTCAAAATAGAGCCTAAAAGTTGACAGGTTCTTGGTGGAAGGCAGAGTGAAGTCTTCTAGTTGGATAGTGCAAACAAATCTTGGAGCATCATACACCATAGATTGTGAAAGATTTGATGATTTGGGCATATGTTTCCAATATATGGCAATGGTGTCTTGAATGCAAAGTAGTCAGAGTGTGTCTATATTGATATATTGGAATATTACAATCAAAACATGATGAAATTGGTATCTTAAAGGTCTGGTGACAATGTCAAACTAATGTTGATTGTTGTTGTTACAAATGGTGTTTAAGTGAAGATAGGATGATGGATGTGTTGATTTGAGCAAAGATATCTTAAATGGTTGGGATGATGTTTGATTGCAGGTCTAAGGAACATAAGTGTTTGACTATTTTTTCCTTGAAGGGGTAAGTTGAGTTGATGAGTGATTGTTGTATTGCATCACAAACAAACAATTTGATCAACATGGAATAAGAAAAACAACAAAAATGAAAGCAAGCCATAATAGAATGATATAAAATGTACAAAAATTTCACATACCTAAAAAGAAAAGTTTCAAATCGAGGAGTTCTACCTAATTATGCAGCCTTTGCTTCTTCCTTCCTCAAACTCCTCAAAAATTTGACTTCTTCAAAAGCTTGTTACCCTCCAAATTTCAATTTTATATCAATTATCACTATAATTCAAACTTCAATTGATATTATAAGCCTCTCAACGTGAAAACTATGTTATTTCATGCAAAGGTGATGGAAGGAACATTCAAAAGGTGGTGGAATCTCAAAATCATGCATGCACACTTCAATTTAATCACCAAAGCATTTTTCCTGAGCACGCTAACTGACATAATTGCAGCATTTACATCA
Source organism: Sequoia sempervirens (assembly GCA_007258455.2). Taxonomy (NCBI): domain Eukaryota; kingdom Viridiplantae; phylum Streptophyta; class Pinopsida; order Cupressales; family Cupressaceae; genus Sequoia; species Sequoia sempervirens. The sequence goes on along the minus strand of VDFB02008918.1, from coordinate 271 downwards.
CTGCATATTGTGACTTTTAACCATTTTTAGTGTAATAAATAACGCGTTCGCGTTATAACGCATTCACATTATTTAATCCTAAACGGACATATCTATAATGGTAAATAACGTGCATGCGTTATTGTAAATTTGGTTTTTTTAAGCTTTAGATGGTACATTTATAGGGTAGAGGATTAAGGGTGCTAGGGAGAGAGCTAGAGGGATTGAGTGAGAGAGAGGGAGATACTTCAGAGAGAGAGGAAGGGAGTGAGAGAGAGATACCCTCTCCCAT
>VDFB02008917.1:0-12268 GCA_007258455.2 Sequoia sempervirens | reverse complement strand
ATGGATGATGAAGTGGTCGAACCTGAATTTGACACATGGCAGTCCTCGTTGGCACTATACGGATGGATCATAATTTGACACGTGTCCATCCGTACGTCATAGTCAGCATCCCACGTGGCAGTCTAGTCAGCATGTCCGGCGAGTTGGAGTACGACACGTGGACGGCTGAGTCAACGGCTTCATCGAATAGGAGTTTGACACGTGGCACCAAGTCATCATATGGTAATCATCGTTGGCGGCTTCGTCAGTGACACGCAGGCAGTCTTGTCAGCGCTCGGGGCGAATAGAATTATGACACGTGTCCCTGGTCATTCGACGGTTAGCAGTTGAACAATAGACCAAAAATGGGTTGCCACGGGCTCGACCCCGTGATCTCTGCCGAAACGGTGGGGGCGTTAGCCGTTGCACCAAGTGTGGCGGTCAATAAGTTATATGACTCTGTTTGTTTTTGTTGATAGTTTTTAAAGATTTTTTTGTTAAAACAAACCGCTCAAGGGGTTTGAACCCGTGATGCCCGGGCGGGTAAAAAGGGATGTGGCCGTTGAGCCATCAAACCGGTCTAGAATATGTGTGGCGTGGGTTCGTTTTGTTAATTTGTTAACCCAAATGCCCAAATTTAATAAAAACAAACTCCCTATGATTATAAAAATTAACAAATAATCCTTTTAAAGGATTAATCAAAACTTCCAAAACAAAATAAGCTCGGGAGTTAAAAACTAAAAGGGCTTAAATTTGTTATTAATTGTATAAATGGGAGATTTGAAGATTTTCCTATGTAAATTGGGGGATTTAGTTGTTTTAGGGAGATTTGGAAAATATTTTGTAAATCAATTGGTTAGTAACCAATTTGAGGAAATTTTATGTATTTAAAGGGGGCTTGAGGTGAGAGTTGCTATTAAGTTTTTTTTCAGGTGATGAAGTCTTGACGCTGAGGACACGAAAGAGAGGTGTTGGAGTTTTTCAAGACATTGTTGTATGTCGGAGCCTTGTTATGATGCCGAACTGATGGTCTTGGTGCATCATTTGTAATTGATTTTGGAGTTAATCGGATCGGTCTCTATCGGAGGACTCGAGACGTAGGGCCACTTTCGCGGATCTAACTCCAAGTATCAACTTTAAAATTTCTCTTCTTCTCTCTTCTCACGCTTCATTTCCTTCTTCTCAAGTATAATCACCTTGTTATTACTTCTCTTACTTTATGTTATTTCCATGCTAATTTTGATTTAATTAACTTGAAATAATCATTGTAAAAGCATTGTAAAAGTTGGTGATTTAAATAATCGCGAATCTAGTCTAGATCCTATATAGACTGCTGGTATCGTGAGCTTTAGGGTGACTATTATTGCGCTTATTTGTTTTGAATGCTAATGAGATCCGACTAGAAAGGCAAAGGCAAGCTTCAAGACTTTGATCCGAAGATCGGGAAGCTGAGAACATTTCCAAGATGTCGGGCCGGAATGGAGGTTCCCAAGATTAGTGAGCAGGAGTTTCGAAAAGCTTTCCTCGAGATGAAGGCAAAGGTGGACATTCTTTTTCAGGAGAGACAAGAACGGAAGGAACATGAAGAAGGTTCGTTGAAGCAAGATGCTCGTGAAGACAAGAAAGGGAAACAACATGGAGATGGTGACAAGCAACCAAATCACCCCTTTTCTTCTTCTCCTCCCTCTTCTCCTTCTCCTTCTTCTCCATCTTCTCCTCATTCTATTTCTTCTAATCCTTTCAAGAGTGGGTATACACCTAAAATCAAACTGGATGTAAAATTTGATTTACCTAAATATTGTGGTGAACTTAATGCTGAAAAATTGGATGATTGGATTCAACAAATAGAGGTCTACTGTAGAGTCCAGAACCTAATAGATGATGTTGATAAGATCCAATTAGCTACTCTTCGTTTAGGAGGTACAGCCTTAACCTGGTGGGAGAGTAAGTCTAAGGCAGAAGTTTCACAACATGGTAGAGTCAGTTTAACTTGGGCAGAATTTATTAATGCTCTTAAGAAGCAGTTTTATCCCCTAGGACATATGCAGCAGTTAATAATGGACTGGAAAATGTTTAGGCAAGGGAAAGGTCAAATTGTCCAAGAGTACACCCATGAATTTAGGAAAAGGGCTATTGCTTTGAATGTTCCTTTGTACACCCAGGACACTTTGTTGAAGTACATAGGAGGTCTTCATTCCTACCTTAGGCATTCCATTTTGGTTTTGAACCCTTGTAACTTAGATGAAGTGTCTGTTCAGGCAACACACTTAGAGTCAAGGGGTAAAGGATCTTTCATTGACAAGTTTGATAATGATGTAAAGAAATCTTCTAAGAATGTAGAGACAGGGAAAGGAAAGAAGGCAGCTACAGTTAAGAAGGATGAAAAACTTTCTTGCACTCATTGTGACAAGGAAGGTCATGATGAAGATCACTGCTGGAAGTTACATCCCGAACTGAGGCCTAAGTGGGCTCAAAGACGTAATCAGAAACAGAAGGGTAAGGACAAATCCACGAATGTTGTTATGGATCTTGGTTCAGATTCAGATGATGAGACTAAGATAATAGCTATGGGGTTAAAAGGTAAAGCTTCTATTTTTGGTGTTACTGTTGCTAGTTGTGCTTCTTCTTCTACAGTTAATGATTTCTTTGAAGATGTAAAAAGGAATGAGCTTTTCCATTTAAGGGTTGTTGCTAAGAACAATAAAATTGATGCACTCATAGATAGTGGTTCTCAGGTTAATCTAATTTCAGAAAGTGTTGTAAAGAACCTGGGATTAAAAACTACACAACATAAGAAGCCTTATCCATTAGGCTGGATTTGTGAAATGATAAGTTGAAAGTAACAAACAATGCACTTTAAGATCTTCACAATCACTAGTAAATTTGTGGATGAAGTTCACTTGATGTGGTTCCACTGGATATTTGTGGGATAGTGCTTGGTAGCCCTTATCTTTATGACAGAAAAGCAATTTTCTACAGGGAAAAGAATCATTATCACTTGTTTAAAGATGGCATTCAGTATATTGTACATTCTCACAGGGTTAAGACTGATCGTTCTTTTGCAAACACAGGCGCTTAAAGAGGGTAATTAATGCAAGTAAAGAGTTAACTCTTATGTCTGTCAGTACAGGTGGTTCTACACTTGAACTTGGAGTAGCTAACCAGGGTCAGATGTTGCAGGATGCACTTGCAATACAGCATGAGAAAAGGATGCTTGAAAGCATTGATGAATCCTTGGGTAAAAATGTTCCTATTGTAAAGGATCGAATTGTTGTTGACTTATTCTCTTTCATTTCTGCATTACTGTTCAGCTTGATGCTAGTCAATTTTTGTTGGTTAGTGGCTACAACAATTGATATAGATGCTTATGGAAGTGATAAAGTTATGTTTATGTTCAACAATATTGTTGCAGTCTTGATTATGCTTGTGAGTCAGGTATTCAGATGTACAGAGGATACAGGACAAGTGGGGAGGCCAAGTCCTCACTTATTGTCAGAATAAATGCCACTTTTGGAGGTCCAAAAGGTCTTTAGTGGGGAGGCCTGATCCGGTGGACATTTTTTAGTGAAAATTGAAGTGTCTCATTTATCTCCAAAATCAGCACCATCAGAAAGAGCTCGGCGTCCTGATTCCAACGCAACTCGAATGGAGCAAAAAGGAGTTCGTTTGAGCAAGTTATGGTCAGTCAAACCTTGGGTCAAACTGGAATCAGATGGCATCCAGGAAGTGAAAAAAATGATGTCGTCAAAAGTTGTCGAAGTCAGTATCATTGGGAAGAGCTCGTCGCAAGCTTTCCAACACAACTCATTTCGTCAAAATCCGACATCGTAGGTGCAAGATATCGGCAGTCAAAGTTTGGTTGACTATGAGGGTACAATTGATGACGTCATCATTCCATACTGTACGGATGATGAAATGGTCAAACCAGAATTTGACACATGGCAGTCCTCATCGGCACTGTATGAATGAATCATAATCTGACACGTGTCCATCTGTACGTCATAGTCAACATCCCACGTGGCAGTCTAGTCAGCATGTCTTGCGAGTTGGAGTACGACACGTGGACGGCTGAGTCAGCGGCTTCATCAAATAGGAGTTTGACACGTGGCACCAAGTCATCATATGGTAATCATCGTTGGCAGCTTCGTCAGCGACATGCAGGCAGTCTTGTCAGCGCTCGGGGCGAATAGAATTATGACACGTGTCCCTGGTCATTCGACGGTTAGCAGTTGAACAACAGACCAAAAATGGGTTGCCACGGGCTCGACCCCGTGATCTCTGCCGAAACGGTGGGGGCGTTAGCCATTGCACCAAGTGTGGCGGTCAATAAGTTATATGACTCTGTTTGTTTTTGTTGATAGTTTTTAAAGATTTGTTTGTTAAAACAAACCGCTTAGGGGGTTTGAACCCGTGATGCCCGGGCGGGTAAAAAGGGATGTGGCCATTGAGCCATCGAACCGGCCTAGAATATGTGTGGCGTGGGTTCGTTTTGTTAATTTGTTAACCCGAATGCCCAAATTTAATAAAAACAAACTCCCTATGATTATAAAAATTAACAAATAATCCTTTTAAAGGATTAATCAAAACTTCCAAAACAAAATAAGCCCGGGAGTTAAAAACTAAAAGGGCTTAAATTTGTTATTAATTGTATAAATGGGAGATTTGAAGATTTTCCTATGTAAATTGGGGGATTTAGTTGTTTTAGGGAGATTTGGAAAATATTTTGTAAATCAATTGGTTAGTAACCAATTTGAGGAAATTTTATGTATTTAAAGGGGGCTTGAGGTGAGAGTTGCTATTAAGATTTTTTTTCAGGTGATGAAGAACTGATGCTGAGGTGACAGAAGAGGGGTCTTGTTGTAGAGTTTTCAAATCATTCTTGCATATCAGAGCATCGTTACGCTGCCGAATTGCTTGAAGAATGGTGGTGCTTTTGTAATTGATTATGGAGTTAATCGGATCGGTCTCTCTATTGGAGTGGACCCGGAGACGTAGTCACTTTCGTGACGAACTCCGTTATCAACTGTTTGCACTTCTCTTCTTCTCTCTCTTTCTGTCGCTCATTTCCTTTCTTTCTATTATAATCACCTTGTTATTACTTTCATTTTGTTATTTCCATAAGTTAATTTTGATTTAATTAACTTGAAATAATTATTGTAAAAGCATTGTAAAAGTTAAGTATTTAAATACTGCAATCTAGTCTAGATCCTATACAGATCAAGTTGGTATCAGAGCTTTAGGGTGACTATTATTGCAGTTATTTATTTTTTGAATGCTAACGAGATCCAGGATTCAGAAAGGTGAAGGCAAGCTTGAGGACTTTGATCCTGAGATTGGGAAGCGTAGAACATTTCCAAAGATGTCAGTTTCTCGAATGGAGGTTCCTGAAGAGATTAGTGAGCAAGAGTTTCGAAGAGCATTCCTCGAGATGAAGGCAAAGGTGGACATTCTTTTTTAGGAGAGACAAGAACGAAAGGAACGTGAAGAAGGTTCGTCGAAGCAAGAAGATCGCAAAGACAAGAAAGGGAAACAACATGGAGATGGTGACAAGAAACCAGATCACCCCTTTTCTTCTTCTCCTCCCTCTTCTCCTTCTCCTTCTTCTCCATCTTCTCCTCATTCTATTTCTTCTAATCCTTTCAAGAGTGGGTATACACCTAAAATCAAACTGGATGTAAAATTTGATTTACCTAAATATTGTGGTGAACTTAATGCTGAGAAATTGGATGATTGGATTCAACAAATAGAGGTCTACTGTAGAGTCTAGAACCTAATAGATGATGTTGATAAGATCCAATTAGCTACTCTTCGTTTAGGAGGTACAACCTTAACTTGGTGGGAGAGTAGGTCTAAGGCAGAAGTTTCACAACATGGTAGAGTTAGTTTAACTTGGGCAGAATTTATTAATGCACTTAAGAAACAATTTTATCCCCTAGGACATATGCAGCAGTTAATGATGGACTGGCAAATGTTTAGGCAAGGGAAAGGTCAAACTGTCCAAGAGTACATCCATGAATTTAGGAAGAAGGCTATTGCTTTGAATGTTCCTTTGTACACCCAGGACACTTTGTTGAAGTACATAGGAGGTCTTCATTCCTACCTTAGGCACTCCATTTTGGTTCTTTGAAACTTTGTATTAATGAAGCGTCTCGCTCACAACACAATTAGAGCCTGGCGGTAAAGGATCTTTCATTGACAAAGTTTGATAATTAATGTAAAGAAATTTTCTAAGAATGGGACAAAGGAAAGGAAAGAAGGTGAAGCCTAAGAAGGACTTAGAGAACCTTCTGCACTCATTGTGACAAGGAAGGTCATGATGAAGATCATCACGGAAGCATCCGTGAACTCCGTTTCCAAGTGGGCTCAAAGACGAATCAAAACAAAAGGAGAAAGCCGCCAATGTTGTTATGGATCTTGGTCTGATTCGGCGATGAGACTCAAAGATAACAGCAGGCTAAAAGGTAAAGCCTCTATTTCTGGTGTTTCTGTTGGTAGTTGTGCTTCTTCTTCTACAGTAAATGATTTTTCTGAAGATGCAAAAAGGAATGAGCTTTTTTATTTAAGGGTTGTTGCTGGGAAGAACAGTAAAATCTGATGCACTCATGAGTAGCGGTGGTTCTGCAAGTTAATCTAACGGAGAAAGTGTTGCAAAGAACCCTGGACAAAAAACTACCACAAGAAGCCTTAATCCATTAGGCTGACGGTGAAAACATACGTAGCAACAAAATAATGCATCTCAAGATTCACAATCACTAGTAAATTTGTGGATGAAGTACAGTTTGATGTAGTTCCATTGGATATCTGTGGAATAGTGCTTGGTAGCCCTTATCTTTATGACAGAAAAGCAATTTTCTACACGGAAAAGAATCATTATCACTTGTTTAAAGATGGCATTCAATATATTGTACATTCTCACAGGATTAAGACTGAACGTTCTTTTGCAAACACATGGCAGTTAAAGAGGGTAATTAATGCAAGTAAAGAGTTAACTCTTATGTCTGTCAGTACAGGTGGTTCTACACTTGAACTTGGAGTAGCTAACCAGGGTCAGATGTTGCAGGATGCACCTCTGCGTGACAAAGATGAGTAGTGTTGATGCTTGAAAGCATTGATGAATCCCTCGTAAAAATGTTCTTTAAGCAAAAGGGATCAATTGTTGTTTACTTATTCTCTTTCATTTCTGCATTACTGTTCAGCTTGATGCTAGTCAATTTTTGTTGGTTAGTGGCTACAGCAATTGATATAGATGCTTATGGAAGTGATAAAGTTATGTTTATGTTCAACAATATTGTTGCAGTCTTGATTATGCTTGTGAGTCAGGTATTCAGATGTACAGAGGATACAGGACAAGTGGGGAGGCCAAGTCCTCACTTATTGTCAGAATAAATGCCACTTTTGGAGGTCCAAAAGGTCTTTAGTGGGGAGGCCTGATCCGGTGGACATTTTTTAGTGAAAATTGAAGTGTCTCATTTCTCTCCAAAATTAGTACCATCAGAAAGAGCTCGGCGTCCTGATTCCAACTCAACTCGAACGGAGCAAAAAGGAGTCCGTTTGAGCAAGTTATGGTCAGTCAAACCTTGGGTCAAACTGGAATCAGATGGCATCCAGGAAGCGAAAAAAATGATGTCATCAAAAGTTGTCGAAGTCAGCATCATTGGGAAGAGCTCGTCGCAAGCTTTCCAATGCAACTCATTTTGTCGAAATCCGACATCGTAGGCGCAAGATATCGGCATTCAAAGTTTGGTTGACTATGAGGGTACAATTGCTGACACCATCATTCCGTACTGTACGGATGATGAAATGGTCAAACCAGAATTTGACACATGGCAGTCCTCGTCGGCACTGTACGAATGAATCATAATCTGACACGTGTCCATCCGTACGTCACAGTTAGCATCCCACGTGGCAGTCTAGTCAGCATGTATGGCGAGTTGGAGTACGACACATGGATGGCTGAGTCAGCGGCTTCATCGAATAGGAGTTTGACACGTGGCACCAAGTCATCATATGGTAATCATCGTTGGCGGCTTCGTCAGCGACACGCAGGAAGTCTTGTCAGCGCTCGGGGCAAATAGAATTATGACACGTGTCCCTGGTCATTCGACGGTTAGCAGTTGAACAACAGACCAAAAATGGGTTGCCACGGGCTCGACCCCGTGATCTCTGCCGAAACGGTGGGGGCGTTAGCCGTTGCACCAAGTGTGGCGGTCAATAAGTTATGTGACTCTGTTTGTTTTTGTTGATAGTTTTTAAAGATTTGTTTGTTAAAACAAACCGCTTAGGGGGTTTGAACCCGTGATGCCTGGGCGGGTAAAAAGGGATGTGGCCATTGAGCCATCGAACCAGCCTAGAATATGTGTGGCGTGGGTTCGTTTTGTTAATTTGTTAACCCGAATGCCCAAATTTAATAAAAACAAACTCCCTACGATTATAAAAATTAACAAATAATCCTTTTAAAGGATTAATCAAAACTTCCAAAACAAAATAAGCTCAGGAGTTAAAAACTAAAAGGGCTTAAATTTGTTATTAATTGTATAAATGGGAGATTTGAAGATTTTCCTATGTAAATTGGGGGATTTAGTTGTTTTAGGGAGATTTGGAAAATATTTTGTAAATCAATTGGTTAGTAAGCAATTTGAGGAAATTTTATGTATTTAAAGGGGGCTTGAGGTGAGAGTTGCTATTAAGTTTTTTTTTCAGGTGATGAAGAACTGATGCTGAGGTGACGGAAGAGGGGTCTTGTTGAAGAGTTTTTAAATCATTCTTGCATATCAGAGCATCGTTACGCTGCCAAATTGCTTGAAGAATGGTGGTGCTTTTGTAATTGATTCTGGAGTTAATCGGATCGGTCTCTCTATTGGAGTGGACCCGGAGACGTAGTCACTTTCGTGACGAACTCCATTATCAACTGTTTGCACTTCTCTTCTTCTCTCTCTTTCTGTCGCTCATTCCCTTTCTTTCTGTTATAATCACCTTGTTATTACTTTCATTTTGTTATTTCCATAAGTTAATTTTGATTTAATTAACTTGAAATAATCATTGTAAAAGCATTGTAAAAGTTAAGTATTTAAATACTGCAATCTAGTCTAGATCCTATACAGATCAGTGTGGTGCATTGCTTCTGTTCTCTTCCTCAATGGAGCATGGGGAGCCGTCGGGGTTTGGAGCCAAGTTGAATTTTCAGAATGCTTTTGGCTCAAAACCTTTGCCTCATGGGTCACGACTTTTTGATAATAATTTATTCTCTCAGACCTTGGAAAAGAATGAGACGGGACCAATAGGTGGGTTTCGTTTTTCGAAGATTAATGGTTGCCTAGAAAGGTGCAAGGAGAGGCCAAATGTTGTGATCCCGATGGAGATGCTCGCGGATGATATTGAGTGCTACTCACGTCACTTGTTGTATTGTAAACTTTTGGGATTGAAGATTTCGCTGCACTTTTTGGAGGCCTGGGCCCAAAGAACTTGGCTGCCAGAGGGAGAGATGGAGATTAAGCTCCTAGCAAATAACTATTTTATGGTTTCATTTGACTGCATGGCAGATAGGATCAGGGTTTTTGAAGGAGGTCCTTATTTTTACAATCAGGTGGGCCTGTTTATCAAGCCGTGGCATGCGGGTTTCAACCCGGCTGAGGAGATTCCAAGTCGGGTCCCAGTTTGGGTTAGATTGCCGAGGCTCCCGGTTGAGTGTTGGCGTGAGGATGTTCTGCATTTACTCGCTTCAATGCTTGGTAAACCGGTAGGCTCTTCACCGCAGACACAGTTCAAAAAGGTAATGACTTTTGCTCGATTCTGTGTGGAAATTTATTTAAGTAAACCATTGCCAGACTCTCTGGAAGTGAGTGCAGGATCTTATTCATGGGTTCAACAGCTCGATTATGAGACCCTACCTTTTAGGTGTCGTCTGTGTCATGAGTACGGCCACTTACTTCGGAGATGCCCGAGGGCCAAGCCTTTGGAGTCTAATTCTTCACAACCCTCCAATGGTCAGCCTAGGGTGGACAAGGGTAAGGGTCCTATTCTGGGTGGTGATACCAGGGAGGAGGGCTTTACTACTATCAAATCTCAGAATAGAAATAAGGGGCATAAAAGGACTATGAAAGAGAGGCAGGATGAGGATACTTTCAATCGATTCGAGATTTTGGAGGATTTGAGTCAGCAGGAAGTGAATCCTAGCTTGGTTGATTTGGATCAAGGAATTCTAGGCACTGATCAGCAGGGGCAGTTGGAGGCGTTGGAGCAAGCAAACCATCAAGTGGTGAGTTTGGATTCACAGGGTGTCGTGCTGGATGGGGGAGGTCTGGGTCAAGAGCGACTTAGTCCCGAGGCTGCTCTTGACCCACACAATGATGGGTCCTTGCAGGTTGTATTAGATCTAAAGACCGTGGCCCAGAAAGAATCAAGTAGTATTGTGGCGAAGGAGAGTGAAGCTTTGTCTCTTTCGGGGCGGAAGTCTGGCTTGGAAGGGGGAAAGAACAGTAAGGCATCTCCTCTTTTGGGTATCCTGCAAAAGGATCTTAAGAAAGGAGGGGCAGAGAAAACCACTAAACTGGGGAGGAAGAAGGATTTGGAGAAGATCAAATTGATCGGGGAAAATTTGGTGGAGTCAGGGTCAGTCAAGACTCTGGATTCTCATTTTCCAAGCCCTTTGAAATGATTGTTCTTTCATGGAATGTTAGGGGCTTGAACAGTGGCCCTCGACAAAAAGTTGTTCGGAACTTGGTTAGAAGTCAGTCTCCTGATATTCTCTTTTTGCAGGAGACCAAACTTTCTGTGGAGGATATGATGGGTATTATGCCCAAGATTTGGATGAGTGGGGAATGCCAGTGCATTGGTGCTCAGGGTTCCTCCGGAGGGGTGGCTTGTTTATGGAACCCTCGGAAGATTTGTCCTCAGTGGTGGGTGTCCTTTAGGTCCTCCATCTCTATGGTAGCCTCTTGTCATGAATTTGGTGAGCTGGTTCTGTTTTCCAACATCTATGCTCTGGTGGATATGCAGGGCAAGCAAATTTTGTGGTCGAATATTCGCTTTGTACGAAGTATGGATCCTTTTCTTCCGTGGATTATTGGGGGTGACTTCAATGCTATCATAGAGATTGCTGAGAAACGGGGTGGTACTATGCGGTTGGAGGCTTCTGCCTTCCTATTCTAGGACAATATCTCTTTTTTGAATCTAGTTGATATCAAGCCTGGCAATGGACACTTTACTTGGAACAATCGGAGGCCCGGTGAAAACTGTATTGCGGAGCGGTTAGATCAGTTTCTGGTTTCTTGCTTCTGGGTTGGGGATAGGTGGTTTTCTACCTCGAAGATTCTTGACTGGAGGGGCTCGGACCATTGGCCTATAAAGATTTCTATCCTCTCAGCTAGGCGGCCCTTCAAGCCGTCCTTTAAATTCCAACTTATGTGGCTGCGGGATCCTGATCTCCATGACTTCATTGCTCGGTGGTGGCAGGAGGGTAGACCGGCCTTTGGTACTGCAATGTATGTCTTTACTAAGCTTCTTCAATTTGTTAAGTATAAGCTTAAACATTGGAATAGGAATTGCTTTGGAAATATTTTTAATGCCAAATCTGATGCACAAGCTAAGCTGGATGGTATAACGAGGGTAATTAGGGAGAATGGGGTGTCTGAGAGCCTGTTACAGGAGGAATCTAGGGCCTTGAAAGTTTTGGAAGAATGGGAGCTATGGGAGGAGATCTTTTGGAAACAAAAATCCCGGATTGATTGGCTTAAGGATGGGGATAAAAATTCTGCCTTCTTCTTTCATTCTGTTAGGGCGCGAAGGCATGGTAACGCTATTCCTGTTTTGGTCACTGATAGGGGAGAGACTTTGAATTCTTATCAACGTATTTCAGAGGAAGCTGTTCACTATTTTTCTTCCCTATTTAGAGAGGAGCTGCAGGGGAGTTCGGTGGAGGAGGCCCAGGTTCTTTCATGTATTCCTCAGTTGGTGTCGCGTGAGATGAAGGAGGATCTTATGGGTGAGATTACTTTAGAAGAGTTGGAGAGGACAGTGTTTCAGATGAAGAAAGGAAAAGCCCCTGGCCCTGATGGCTTCCCGATTGAGTTTTTCCAGGAGTTCTGGGAGATCATCAAAATAGATTTATTAGAGGTGGTCAAGGAGTCACAACGGAATAAGCAAATGTTAAAGGCCATGAATGCCACCTTTTTGGCACTTATTCCCAAGTGTGAAGGGGTAGACAGGTTGAGTCGGTTTCGTCCGATTGCCCTTTGCAATGTAGTGTATAAGATTATTACAAAGCTAATTGCTAATAGGCTGAAAAAGTGGC
>VDFB02008916.1:0-16357 GCA_007258455.2 Sequoia sempervirens | reverse complement strand
ATATATATATATATATATTTTAACAGAAAGTTTAGTATGAGTTTGAATGAGAGTGCTATGATTGGCGTATATTTCTCTTTTCTTCTCATGTGTGGTGATCAAAATTTATAAGATAAGCCCAATTTAAGATAATAATTTATATAACTTAAATTTTCACCAATTAAGATATGCATTTAATTTATTCTTGGATTGAATTATATTTGTCACAAATTTATTTATGTATTAAATTTATAATATGTATAATTTATGGTGAATTTAGATTCATTTTGTTATAGAAAATATATAATGCATCTACATTGTTGAAGCATTGTATATAATCTTTAGCTCATAACATTTGTGATGGGTATGATATGTTGTCGATGATATATTGTGGCTAAGATATTTTTTTTAAGTATAAATTAACTTTAGAGCTTTATTTCAAATGAATATGGTTAAGAAATTTGTGTTATATGCTTTTTTCTTCCAGAGGCTAGGAGGTCAATATGAACCATGAGATTAAATGTTTGTTTATTGATGTTTTAAATACCTTGATCTATTATGGGACTTATTCATGCAAGAGTTATTAGTCACCTTAGAGGTGTTTGAATTTTTCAATGATTTGACTGCAAATGAGATATGTTCTATTATAGTTTTGTTTCTTATGCATGTAGGCAGTCCTTGGTATTTTGATGTTGTGTCATGTTTATAGGAAGAGTGGCTTGCAGTAGAGGCCAGAACCCTAAGTGGTTGTAGGGTAACCTATCGTGGTTTTTTGTAATCTAATGAAAACCCAACTAATGTACTAGGGGTTGGGTAGTATTTAACATTAATTCAGATAATTGTATGCCTCACCTAGTGCCTTAATGCTCATTTTGATTAAGGGTAGGTTGAGAAGGCCTGAAATGGCTTAGTCGTCTACCTTGTCTTCTTGAAAGGTAATTCGACTCCACATGAGTTTGTCTAGGGGCCGAGAATCGATAGAGACTGCCAGGGTAACTCTAGATGAGGGTCGGTAGTCCAGGAAGATTCACCAGGGTAACCTAGAACAACTATGTGATGACACTCTGTCCTGAAGCATGTTGTGGTCTCTTATGTAGAGTCACCTATATTACTATTGTTGCCTCTGGGAGTTTATTAGTGATCATGTTATTTATATACTATCATGTTGTTGTTTTTTTCAGCCATGTAATGCAATGTCTATTCTTTGTTGTTTGTTTGATTATTGTGTGGACCTGTTATTATCTCCTAGCGCGGAGGGAGCGGACCTTCGGGTTCCACGTGGTTGGGAGGAAACCATGCTATTTCCTCCATTGGGTCCTCTTACAGATGTTGCTATACTTGGATAACATTGTTCATGGAGCAGGTTCTTGGTCCTTTAGTGCTCGTGATGTTAGATGTTGAGCGTACTCATGAACGAGGCTAACAACGTGATATATTCTTCATATTTATTGTACATTCTCTTATTGACTATAAGATAACTTTTGTAATGATATTATGTTGATACAAGATTTATTAAAATCTCACTAGTTGTAATCTAGATAAATATTTAACCTGATTGTATAAAGGTTATGAAAATTGGATCATTCATGAATTTAATATGTACTTATGTTTTATGACTTTATTATTTTGATGTGATGTTCTTATTTGTAATGTTAAGTAACGCCATCTTGGAATCCTTAAAACGTTTTTGAAATTGAATGACATTTAAAAAATAAAATTATTCAGTTAATTTGTACTTTATGCTTTGTTTTATTGGGTTCATTGGCGGGGCGTTACATATAATGTCTTCTTGAAAATGTAAGAGATGGGAAAAGTACCTTAAAGTTCAATTAGAAAGAGCAAGGGCCTTCTTTTTTCATTCCCTCATGGATGTTTACCTAAGATAGTTAGTGGATCACACTAAAATCCATTAGCTAGCTATCTATAATGACAAAAGGGGCTCAAATTAGAGCTAGATGGAACTGTATTTAGGATGGAGACTAGGGTACTAAGTTATTAATCTAATACTTGAGATACAAGCATAAATATGAGTACATCTCTTCAATCCATAACCATAATTCCCCTTAAGTATGCCCTAATAAGATAGAATAAAATTTCTATGATCATTCCAACAAGATTTTCACTAATGATTCAATCAATAATTGTCTCATTTATAGTTTGGAAGAAATTATTGGAGAATGTATTTCCAATATTATAGATAGGGACTATGGTAAATATCTTGAAAAAACATATTTCTATGAAAGAGATATTGACTTTTATTTGTCTTGGCTAGCCAATGAGAAGAGTCTATGTGTTGATGAATTGTATCTACTAATTTATTTAAGGTGCTTTGGCCTTTCACTTGTGGAGAATTCTATTATGTTTATTTAGAGGAAATGTACCATGGCTCCCTATGGCCCTCCATCAATCATGGGTTGATCATGCTTATTCCTAAATGTAAGTTGTGAAGATACTATTAGAGGTTGGGGATTGATCACCCTTATTAATGCTTCTTACAAATCAAATCCGAAATAGTTGTTTGAGGATCAAAACTACAACTCAAGAAACAATCCAATCTAAGAAAATTGGTTTATGCGATAGAAGGCTCATTCTATACAATATTTTTCTATCCTAGAAGGTTATTGGATGGGCTCAAAAAACTACACATGGTTCTCTCCTTATTAAACTTAATTTTAATAGAACTTATAATTAGAAAAAATGGCCCTTTATTTGTAAGATGCAAGTGGTTGGTTGGGGTTTGGCCCTAAACCATTTACCGAGTCCAAATGTTATTTTCTAACGTTAATATGAAATTGGTGGTTAATGGGTCTCTATCCCAACAATTTTCCCTTTAGAACACACTTAGACTGGTTGGACCATTGTCCGCTTCCTATATGTCTTGGCTAATATTCTCTTGTTTATCTCCTTGATCATGCTCATTATTAGAAACTTATTAAGAGAATCTCCCTTTCATTTAATGCACAACCTTAATTCCCATTTTTTGGATGATAACTTGCCATTCCTTTAAAATTAGGTTGATAAAGTGAACAATGTCATGGACATTCTTGACCTATTCTACTTAGTCTTGAGATTCAATATCTCTACACAAAATCAAGTACTTCATGATCAACTTAAACTTACCTTCCTCTTGGATCCCACTTGATTGGTGCTTAATCCAACATGGAACTATAACTAATACCTTGCCATCCCATTTGGGCCTGGGGTTACACTAACTCATATGTGAGATTGGTTCCTAAAGTAGTCATGGATAAATTAATGTATTGGATAAATAAATTCTTATCCATGGCTATCCATATTTAGGTGGACAAAAAGCTTATGATTTTTACTCATGTTTACATATCCCCTTGCTAGCTTCCATCTAATAACTATTAAAATTAGCTAACTAAATGAATCATAAATGTCTTGTCATCTAAATAGGGTAATAAACAAGGAATAACTACCACTTCTTAGCTCCATTGCATTCAAACCAAAGACAGAGAAAAATTTGGAATTATATAGGTCCTCTATCTTAATTAAGGGATTTGTTTCTATGCTAAATGGATAAATAGAGACATGGATGGTTTTCAAAAATCCATGGAAACATTTGGTTAGGTAACATATCCAAAAGAACATCATTGGAAACCCTTGGCATGATGTGTTCTATAATAAAAAGTTTCTTATTATGCCCTACTTAAAAAATAATGGTTCTACTCCCTTTAACAACACTTGGAAATATTGGGAGTTGATCTCTCATATTCTCACTTAGCATTATATCTCTCTTTAAAATAGACTCATTTTTATAGCATCCTCCATTTGGTGGAATAAACTTATTCAATATTGGGAAAACCATCTTGCTATGTTGCCCAATTTAAAAGGACAATTTTTTTAAAGAAGGTATCCATAAGTTCAAGGATATTTGGAATGTGAATTACTTCCAATGGGAGACCTAGAACCAAATTTATCTTGAATTCTCTCTACATCCTTCAAATAAAAAAGTTATTACCTAATATTTAATATTTTATCCCATCTTCTTTGTTGATCAAGTTATCCCCCTTGTTATACTACAAATTCTTGAAATATTGATGATATCCAACTAGAGGATATCTCATGTTCTTCCCCCTCAATTCTATTTATCATAGGTTATTGCTTCCTAGTTTACCCCTATCCCCTAGACTCAATGTCAAATGGAAGTGTGTTATTCCCTACTTCAAATGGAGAGATATTATCCTTAGACTTTAGAAGTCTAGGGTTGATGCCTTATCCTAACCCACTTCTTGAAAACTCCTCCATTTCAAACTTCCCTTTAGTTTTCACCTTCATTTCCTACCTTGGTCCTTCTCTACCCCTTTAGCTATAAATTAAAAAATGCAAATGCACCTTTTAGGATTGTCCTTATGTTCATTGTATCTGTTAATCCCTCATCTCTAATTTTTATGATATCTTCATTCCTAATCATGGAAATTTACTCTTTTTGGGATTATTGTTTAAAAAAATAATTGGTTGAATCTTGATGATAAGTGATTATGAAATTTATATGGAAAATTAGATGTGTTGGTATATTTTCTCATCAACTATGTGCTCTTAATATAGAGATGCAAAAAAAAATGCTAACTTCTTTTTGTGGATGGTTACTCTCTTTTGTGTTGCAAGATTCACTTAAAAATAACACATAACTTACCTAACAAGTTACATAAATAATCTACTCAAATCCCTAGATAAGAAAATAGATATCGCTCATAACAACTTTACAAACTCTCTCAAGAATTTGTCACCCTTAGAAATACTCTATATAATGGAGGATTAATCAACCACAAAAATTTCCACCACTCATACAATGTGCAAGATATAGTGAATCATATTTCCAAAAAGACAAATCTAGAAACCGCTTGTCTTGTGGTGGATGAATTCAAACTTTAGCTTTGGCCACATTATTACTCTATTTTTATTTTTAGGACTATATGTCCTAGAAATCCATCCTATTTTATTTTTAGAAACCTACATATTTGCTACTCTATGTCTCATGTTACACTACATACTTAAAACTATATCTATTTTTCTATTTTGACATCAATTTGTAATCATGATATAAAAAATTTATTCAATAAAATAATGTTCTTGATAAAAATTGTCAACATTGTAAACCTTCCTCTAGAAGCATTTTGTTTGATCTCTTAGTATTTATTTGTAATTAATTTTGTAATTGTACCATGTAGTTTTGGCCATCTTAAAGGAGTGCTATTAATTGAACATAAAATTTTAATCAAAGGTTGGGATCTCATTAAACTTCTTTGAAAACTTGGTAAAAATATATAATTAGGGGGGCGCTCTTAAGATGTCATGGTTTGTTATAGAATTAATTTTTTCCCACTTTAGCTTCACTATAAATCATTCTTTTGCACCTAAAAAGTAAACATTTGTAATGGGTGCATTATCAGTGGTATTTGACACTCATATAAATGTATATTGATTGAGGGGGTAATCATAATCTCATGCCAAATACAAGTTCTAGAAAGTTCATGTCTAGTACCTTTAGAGAACATGCTAGGATTGATACACAAATTTATGTCTCATAATTTTATTCAAATAATCATCTCAATCAACCTGATAGGTGAGTTGAGCATTGAAGGAGGCTAGAGGATCATGAGAGGATAGAGGATAACTTCAACTCATGAGTTTATTTCTATTATAGATACTGGAGTAATTCATTTAATGAAATTTAGTTTGGAAGAATTTTCCAATAAGTTTGAGATCAATCGAAGAACAACATTTATGTCAAGTGGAGGCTCATGCCACACTTGTTGTGAATAGTGAGTTTTTCTTGATTCATAAAAAAACTAGTAAATATTAGTAAGGTTAGTCTAAATGGTCATATGTGGTTAGCTGTGTGAGTCCCTAGTCACAATGTGATGTGGACAGTTGTGTGTGTCCTTATTCACAAAATTGAAAGATGAATAATTGAGTGTCCCTATTCATGTGAAGAAGCATAGTGAGATCATTCTTGCTTTTGTTTGTTGTAGGCACTTGTGTGTGTCCATGTTCTTAAATATGAAGGGTGATAATTAAGTTTCCATATCTTTGATCAAGAGTACAATGATACTATATCTCGTTGAAGAGGTGTAGTTTTACCATTTCCACTTGATTATAAGTATATGGTACCATATGCATTTCTTGGTCCACATGTGAAATCTATTCTCTCAAAGGCTTGGAACTAGATGCAATAAGGGGGCAATATTTGGAAATTTATATTACACCATTGTATGTTTACTATACTTGGTGACATAAATAAATTAATATGTGGAGGGCATAGATTTAAATAATTGGAAATTTATTTAAATATGTATTTATATGTTGTTTAGGTTATTGGATGATTAGTTTTACATCTATGCATAATTGGTATGTGGTTGAGGGATAATGTAGAGTTAATAAGATTTGTTGAGGGATTTTAGGAACAATATTTTAATATGTAATAAGTTATCTTCTATATAAATAAGCTTTTTTTTTTCTTACTACTAAATTTGTACATGTATTTAGATTTATGTTTCTATCATTAGACAATTAAAACTCAGTAGATTTTATAATTACAAACATAAACTTCCATCAATTTAAAACCCTAATAACACCTAATAGGTTCATCTTAGATGCACCTGTCAAAAGAC
Organism: Sequoia sempervirens; assembly: GCA_007258455.2. NCBI lineage: Eukaryota > Viridiplantae > Streptophyta > Pinopsida > Cupressales > Cupressaceae > Sequoia > Sequoia sempervirens. The sequence goes on along the minus strand of VDFB02008916.1, from coordinate 9,743 downwards.
ATTGATGCATATCAATATTCAAATGCTTATTTGACCTATATGACAAATTTAATATAAACATCTCAATATTGATATGTCTTGGCATTATATATATATATATATATATAACATGCAAACCTTTTATTTGATGCAAAAAACATTAGAAATTACTTTTACTTCATGTAGAAAACTTATTTTATGTCCTCTATATTTATATTGACCTCTATTTGTGTGATTCACTTGAAATCTCAATATTGATATGTCTTGGCATTATATATATATATATATATATATATATATATATATAACATGCAAACCTTTTATTTGATGCAAAAAACATTAGAAATTACTTTTACTTCATGTAGAAAACTTATTTTATGTCCTCTATATTTATATTGACCTCTATTTGTGTGATTCACTTGAAAGGTTGGGTTGACATTGACAATTAATAGTTCCTCAACCTATGTTAAGTTTATAAGTTTTGGGGGTTTTGGTCAAGAATTTATATTGTTCAATACTAAAAATTAATGATGAGTTTTTTTCTTTTCAACACCTTGAGCTCCATCCTCTAACTTTTATAGCACATGATCTATCATTTTTAATTCACTTTGATATATTATTATTGAATTCACTTCTTCAAAATTAACCTTACATTCAATCAACAATACATTTGAAGTGCTCGCAATTTCATTATTGTAGTTGTTTTTATGTCTCATTGGATCAATCTAAACACATTTTTGTTTGCAATATTCTTCTTAATATACATTGATCATCTTGAGATGTTTATCATGAGACATTATCATCTCATTATGTTATCCCATTTGTGCTTTGGCTTCTTTATATGTAATTCTCATCATGTGTTTAATGTGTCTTTATCTTCCATTCTTGTTACAATATTATTTTTGTCCTTCTCTTTATGTGTGTGTCATATTTGATTTTCATCATCTTCAAATATTGTCAAATATATTATCTTTGCATAACATTGAATTTGTTATGATATTGCTATCAGGATTCAACCGTGTAGTTTCGAGTCAAACTCATTGACCCATGTTTCATGAGTAGTGGTTCACAAGAACCCATCTCTCATGATAACGAATGGTCCACTTAGCACTCATCGCATCTAGGTGATGCTCACAGAGGTGAAGCACTGGTCCGTCCCGGGAGGTCACCCATCCCAGTACTGCTCCAGCTCAAGCGCGCTTAACCAGGGAGTTTTCTCCAAGGTTAAGCCCGCTTGAGTTGTTACCCCATTTGCAAAACCTTCAGCAAGTGTTGTGCCTTATGAACCATTCATAATAGAGCCCCCTTTAGCTCATCAATTGATAAGTAGGAGGTATTTTTCCACAGCGTGTCAAATTATGATATTGCTTTCAGGATTCAACCGTGTAGTTTCGAAGTCAAACTTAATCACTCCATGTTTCATGAGTAGTGGTTCAACAAGAACCCATCTCTTTATGTAGGTAAAGAATGGTCCACTTAGCACTCATTGATCTAGGTGATGCTCACAGAGGTGAAGTACTAGGCCTTCTTGGGAGGTCACCCATCCTAGTACTACTCTAGCTCAAGCGCACTTAACCACAAAGTTTTCTCCAAGGTTAAAGCCTCCGCTGAAAGTTGTTACCCCATTTGCAAACCTTCGCCAGTGTTGTGCCTTATGAACCATTCATAATAGAGCCCTTTAGTTTCATCATCGATAGGGAGTATGCTGACAAATAGTCAATTGCGATATCGCTTACCGTGATTCAACCGCGGTAGTTTCGGAAATAAACTTATTGACCCATGTTTCATGAGTAGTGGTTCACCGTTGAACCCATCTCTCATGGTAAAGAATGGTCCACTTAAGCATTCATTGCATCTAGTGATGCTCACATGAGGTGAAGTAATCGTCCGGCCCCGGAGGTCACCATCCCAAAGATCGCCCACCAAGCTTAACTGTGAGCTTCCAAGGTTAAGCCCTTGAGTTGTTACCCCATTTGCAAAACCTTCAGCTAGTGTTGACTTAAACTACACCTGCTGAATCCCTATAGCAATATCATAATTTGACACACAGGGAAAATACCTCCTACTTATCAATTGAATTTGTTAACGGGTTAGATAAATGTCTTGATAGTAATATACCAACATATTTTAGATGTATGTGTTAGAATAGTGAATAAAAAAGAGATGCAAGATCAAACAACAAACAAAAACACCTTCCACGCAAGAGATCTAAAAAATAATGATATTTTATTCCTCAACTAGAAAAAACTTATAGAATGAACCTCAAGAGTCTTCGAGGAGATTGAGGAGTATAATACAATGAGGGTGAGTGCTTTATAGGAGCAACCCTAAATGATAAAGGGATTAGATCATGACAAGTGTCAACATCTTATGTGATGAGACAAAATGATTTAATAAAAGCTCACTTTAGTTAACATAAAAAACACTCTTAGAAGTTTAGTTTAAGTGCATGAAATGAATTAGATTAATAATCAATTAAACATTAATTAATTATTAGATAATGCATGATTACTCTAACACCTCTCTTAAGATGTACTTAGGGAGTAGCTGAAAACCCTAAAAAGTGAATGCATAAAAAGCAAAGAATGCATGATGGGTCCTGATAAACAAGGCTTGATGAGGTGCCCATGTACAAAAAATCTAATCTCTCACAACTGAAGAAAAGGAGAAAACCTCATCGAAAAAACTCCTCTCCAAAAGAAAGAAACGAAAAATGAAGGACTAAGAAGCCTCCAAATCAATGTCCTAAAAAAAATAGGAACATGAAGAACATTGTCGAAGCACAAAGAAATTGTAACAAATGTCAAATGATAATTGCTATAGTGCTAAAATGAAGAACTTCCTCTAAAATAGATGATGATCAAGATCAATAAGACAAGAATCTGCATGAGTTCCCCCAACAACACTAGAATCAAATGGTAAACAAATGCAAACATATGGAATTCAAATATACAAGTGACATAGATACCATGTTAGAATTGTGAATAAACACAAGTTGTAAAATCAAACAGCGAACAAAAACACCTTCCAAAAAAGAGATTTACAAAACAATGATTTGCTATTCCTCAACTAGAAAAACCTACAGAATGAACCTCAAGAGTTTTTAGGGAGATTGAGGAGTATAATACAATGAAGGTGAGTGCTTTATAGGAGCAACCCTAAATGATAAAGTGATTAGATCATGACAAGTGTCAACATCCTATGTGATGGGACAAAATGATCTAATAAAAGCTCACTTCAATTAACATAAAAAGCACTCCTAAGTTTAGCTTAATTGTATGAAATGAGTTAGACTAACATTCAATTAAAGCTTAATTAATTATTAGATAATGCATGATTACTCTAACACCCCTCCTAAGATGAACTTAGGGAGTATCTAAACACCCTAAAAATCAAATGCATATAAATCAAAGAATGCATGATGGGTCCTGACAAACAAGCCCTGATGAGGTACCCATGTACAAAAAATTCAATCTCTCACAATTAGCGAAAAGGAGAAAACCTCATGGGAAAAACTCATCTCCAAAAAAGAGAAAGGTGAAATGAAGGACTAAGAAGCCTCCAAAACAATATTAAAAAAAGAATAGGAACATGAAGAACATCGTTGAAACACAAAGAAATTGTAGAAAATTGTTGAATGATGATTGCTATAGTTTTAAAATGAAAAACCTCCTTTGAAATAGATGATGATTATGATAAAAAAAACACAAATATGCATGAGTGCCTCCAACGACACTACTCGAATTAGATGGCAAGCAAAGGAAAACATCTGGAACTCGAAGATACAAATGGTACATATACCATGTTAGAATTGTGAAAAAACATGAGATGCAAGATCAAATAATGAACAAAAACACCTTCCACGCAAGAGATTTGCAAAACAATGATTTGCTATTCCTCAACTAGAAAAAAATACATAATGAACCTCAAGAGTCTTCAAGGAGATCGAGGAGTATAATACAATGAGGGTGAATGCCTTATAGGAGCAACCCTAAATGATAAAGGGATTAGATCATGACAAGTGTCAACATCCTATGTGATGAGACATAATGATCTAATAAAAACTCATTTCAGTTAACATAAAAAAAACTCCTAAGTTTAGCTTAAATGCATGAAATGAATTAGACTAATTTAATCAATTGAAGATTAATTAACTATTAGCTAATGCATGATTACTCTAACAATATGTACTTAAGATATTTATGAACATAGTATATACATGTTTGCATATTGGGAGCAAAGGTGTTTTTGTGAACACACACACACCATTACAATCCATTTATTGTCATTGCATAATAAACATTTTTTTCTAAACACATTCCATCAAAACTCTCTCATTACCACTATAAGTTATGCATCTCTCAATGTAATAGAATAATAAGTGATTATTATTAATTTTTCTTAGTTTATAGATAGGTAGAGCTTTAGAGAAAATACTACAACTTCCGTTGAATCTTCTACTATATATGTAAAGTGAAGTGAAAAACCCACAAACCGAAGGAGACTTCTAGTATAATTGTACACTTACTCAACATATTATAATTTGTTTGAGAACAAAAATACAAACCTCAAAATGCCCTATTGATAAAACAATTGCACACTTGAAATGAAATGAAATATTTTAATGATGTCCACAAGGCCAAAGAAGCCTATGGAACCCAAGGACAACACAAGAGCCACCCACAAAAAATGCCCTAAATAGTTTGTAAATTTCATTCAAGATCAACCCTTATGTAGTGAATTTTGATGATGAAGGTTGCAGTTTTGTCTAACCTTGTCTCCTCAAACAAGGCATTTAAATTATCAACCTGCAAGGTGTCTTTGTAGCCGGCCCAAATGTTTTTATATGTTGAGCACTCCATGATGAAGTGTCATTTCGTCTCCACCATTCTCTTGTTACAAAATCAACATATTCTTTTTTCACACTCCTCTTTAAGAATCGTCCACCTGCCCATTTCACATCTAAGATGATGTGAACTAACTCGCAATTGAGCTATCAACATTTTTTCTTTCCATTTAATATTCGCTCCTATATAGACTTTTTCTTCATGGTTCCCCGTGGAATTGAATTATTTGATTAATAATCTTTTTTACGCCCTATTTTTTTTGTCCATATAACATATTTAAATTTTTCTCACATAATTTTTTATTTCTTCATTTGTATTTGAGCATTCATGTATGTCCACATCCCACTTTTTGATCCATTTGATATTTTGTTTCATCTAAGTGTTCTTTCTTCTAGTTAGCTCTTCCTTCACAATTAGTTTAGGCCACCGATGTTTCTCCATATTCTCGAAGTAACTTAATAACCAGATCATTGCCAAGGCCTCTAAGAGGAAAGTACCACTCTTGGAAAACAAGTCAGAAGATTTTTACCCTACAAGACTTAGACACCTCATATTACAATACGTAGATATACCTCTTACATAATGAAAGTACAATAATCCTATATTATAAAAGTATAAAAAGATTTTATTCCACTCCAATCCAATAAAAATAAAACTAACAATCACAAAACTCCAAACCAGGGCTCTAGTTGTAGTTGTGGGTCCCAGTCCCACCAAACTTACACCACCTCTATTTTGAAATCAAGGTGGCAAGCACCTCGTGTTAAAATTACGCTCACGTGCGGACACAGCTTTCAACGAACCAAAAGGAATCTCCTGCTCTCATAACCATCTTAACCGCACTTAAACCCATCCACCGTTTCCGTACCTTAGAAAATCTGAACCTCCTTAACTGCGGTTAGGAAGGGTCGCTTTCCTTTCCAATGCGTCAGTCTTATTTGGAGTGCAGGTGCTTCACGTGACGTGGATCAAGTTTTAGTTTCCCTCTCTTTCTATCTCTTCATTCTATAAATATACCCCGCCTGAGCAAAGATCAAATTCGTCTTGCTAAATATATGTATATATATTTATTTACAGCTCTGCAAGGCTACAGCTATATATTTATTTCAACCACCAGAAAAAACTTTTCTGTGTTTAAGAGGAGGTGGTCTATGCGTCAGTCTACAAGAAGTTTTGTTTGTCTTTGTCTTTTTTTGTCTGTTTTTTCAGTTTTCTGTCAAGATGACCGTGACGCCTGGTATTTCTGTCGAGGATGGAAATTTAATGGTAATGGGAGAATGCATCCTATCTGATGTTCATGAGAATATCACGGTGACCCCTGCATCAGGGGTTGGGATGGTGAATGGTGCCTTCTTGGGTGCCACGTCGGACTTCAGCAAGAGCCACCATGTTTTCCCCATCGGCAAGCTCGAGTAAGTTTTCATTGCCATTGGTTTGTTGAATATGCAATTCATATGAATGGTATTTGTTTGATGTGTTTTGAAGTTCAGATGGCTAATGGTCAATCTATTGATCTGTGAATTGTTTTGGTTGATAAACACTGTTTATTGTCAAGTTAGTTATGGAATGGTTTACTTTCTACCAACTTTTCACTGTTATAAGGGTTGGTTGTTTCCTGAGAATGGTGTTTAATTCCAAGATCCGGGTTCAGCCATTCTTCTATTTTAATATTTGTGATGGAAAAAAATGTTTTTCCCTCTTTTTGTGAGATAAAAATGGTTTTTTCTTCCTAAACTGGTAATATTCAGAAAAAATTTCGAACTTTACAAGCATTTGTATTTTAACCATGTAAGTCCAGGTTTGAATGCCTCTTTTAGGCCTATCAATTTATTTTTTCTAATTTTTGACTTGTCTGGAGACTACTATAATTTGATTTTACTTCTTATTTTGCTTGTTTCCGTAAGACACTAAAGCATTCCCTTCCCATCCCTTGTTTTTCCGATTTTGTGATTATGGGCTTTGCCATGGTTTTATAGCTCATTTTGACATAGTTGTAGCTGAATGCAACAATTCATAATGCATAATTCTGATCATGGATTACCAAATATGATACCCACATAAAGATGGATCATCAAGTGCGACTCAAAACTTTGATGATCTGATGCTCTTTTATTAACAATTTTATTCCAGAAAACATTTCTCCTGAAAATGAACTGTGGAAATTTAAGCTCATTTATTTTATTGATTCTGTTCTTTTAGACCACCTCTATGCTGTTATTATGAATTTAGAAATGGTAGCATAGCAATGCCATAAATTTTCCTTGTGTCAAATATTATTCTATTTTAATTGTAGCGAGTTTACAAAACTGAGAGGATTTTTAATTATGTTATTCAAAATTTTATATCTTGGGAATCACTATGTTTGATCAGGCGGACTCTCATAGTTATCAATGTCCTGTTTCACTATTTCTCTGATTTATACTATAAAGTTTAATAGTCGTTCAAGTCTTTTACTGTGAGATGCAGATGCCCTGTTTCACTATTTCTCTGATTTTCACTATTTCTTTGTTGTCCAAAATCATTTCGTTTAAGATGAATGTAAGGAATTTATTGTTCTGTCTACATTTGCAGAGGCCTTCGTTTTATGGGTTTGTTCCGGTTCAAGATGTGGTGGATGACACAGAGAATCGGCACATGTGGGAAAGACGTTCCATTTGAAACTCAATTTTTGATAGTTGAGGGTAATAAGGGATCACCATTGAACACGGATACCGTCTATGTTGTTTTCTTGCCACTTTTGGAAGGAGCTTTCAGAGCAGTTTTGCAAGGAAATGAGAACAACGAACTTGAATTCTCTTTGGAAAGTGGTAAATGTTAAAAGTTTAGGAAAGAAAGGAAAAAACTTAAATGCAGCACTTGCAGCCATTGTTTTCTAGGAACAATGTTGGTTGCTAGATTTTTTTATGTATTGATTTCAAACTTAATTAAAAAAAATTCAGGTGATTCTGCCGTTGAAACAAACCATGGAGTTCATTCAGTTTTTGTTGGTGCTGGAACTGATCCATATGAAGTGATTACAAGTGCAGTAAAGTAAATGTCCTCACTGTATCTTTTATCTCTTCTATTTCTTTATGTATGGCATTTTATATCAACATGACAAAATTACATCACTTATGTATACTGCAGGGCTGTGGAGAGACATTCACAAACTTTTTCTCATCGTGAGAGAAAAAGGGTAATTTTGTTTGGAATTCTTGGGTTCTTTCAGAATGATGCCTGAATGTATCAGTTTTTACTTTTTTGTGAGTGAATTTGTAGCTTGCAGATCTTTAATCAGTAGCAAAGAATATTTCTGTGTTTTTTGCTACTCTGTTATTTCATTCGTCTTTTCTTCCCTGTAATCTTATCCTTGATATGTTTGTCTTGTAGTTGCCTGACATGCTAAACTGGTTTGGGTGGTGTACATGGGATGCATTTTATACAGACGTCACAGCTGAGGGCGTAAAACAAGGCTTGGAAAGGTACATTGTCTGTAAACCCTATCATGCAACACATTTCTTTTTCATTTTCTTAAGTATTGTGTAATCCTCAGGTTATTCTATTTAATAATAATTTATTGTCGTTGATCAACATTGCACATTAGCCCTTCCAAATTCCCTTGGTAATTGATAATGTTGTCATGACAGCCTAGAGAAAGGGGGCACACCTCCAAGGTTTCTGCTCATTGATGATGGCTGGCAATCAGTTGATATGGACCAGAATGCCACGCCTAATGAATTTGTACATTCGGCGAAGTAGGTGTCACCCTTTTTTTTTTTAAAGTCTTGAAAGCGAATTTTGATTGAAAGCTAAGGATTCTGTTTTCTATTATTTCAGTTTTGCAAATCGTCTAACAAATATCAAGGAAAATTATAAGTTCCAAAAGGATGGAAAGATGGGTGAAAGACAAGAAGATCCTGCTTTAGGCCTTCAATACATTGTTTCAGAAGCAAAAAAGAATCACAACTTGAAGTAAGCCTACCATGGTTTAAGTAGTAATATGCCTTGCTGATTCTTTACTTATCCATGTGTAAACTGTGAACTCAAATGGTGGATATGTGTATCTATTCATACATCTTATGTTTGTCTTAATTGGCCAGGTATGTTTATGTTTGGCATGCTCTTACTGGTTATTGGGGAGGAGTTATTCATGATGTTGCTGGGATGGAGCATTACAATCCAAAGTTGTCCTTCCCTGTTCAATCTTATGGGGTTAGTCAGAACCAGCCTGATGAGGCCTTAGACAGCATACAAATGAATGGATTGGGTTTAGTTAATCCAAAAAATGTCTCTCAGTTTTATAATGATCTTCACTCATATCTAGCAAATGCCGGCATTAATGGTGTCAAAGTAGATGTCCAAAATATTATCGAGACATTAGGTGCAGGTCATGGTGGTCGTGTAAAGTTGGCAAGTCAATACCATCAAGCATTAGAGGCTTCCATTGCTCGTAATTTCCCTGATAATGGCATCATTGCTTGTATGAGTCACAACACTGATGGCCTTTACAGGTAATTTAATAGAATATGAATATATTTTGCTTGGCTAAATTAGTGAGGAAGATTCTTAAATCATTTTGAACTTCTATATCTGATTATTTATACTGATTTTGTAGCTCAAAGCAAACAGCAGTTATACGAGCATCCGATGACTTCTGGCCAAGGGATCCTGCATCACACACAATTCATATTGCCTCTGTTGCTTACAACAGTGTTTTCTTGGGAGAATTTATGCAGCCAGATTGGGATATGTTTCATGTAAATATGCTATGTGATTTTTAATTTTAATAAATTAAACTCATCTTATGTTTGAAAGGAAGGCAAAGTAGCTTATGCGTATTTTAATTGACAGAGTCTTCATCCAATGGCTGAATACCATGCTGCTGCCCGAGCTGTTGGGGGATGCTCAATATATGTCAGGTAACTTATTGATTGTCCT
>VDFB02008915.1:0-104998 GCA_007258455.2 Sequoia sempervirens | reverse complement strand
GAGTTATCTCTCATAGACTGAGAAAATAAGGTATCTAGATAAGTTAGGGAAAAATCATTTATTACAACAAAAGTTAAGTGTGAAATATAAAAGGCAACTTGAAATCCTCATTTTCCACTTTGTGTCGAAGAAAAGAAGGAGAGCGCTTTGCACCAGAATTTTGAATGTGTGAAGAGAATTTAGTGATGAAAACCTAATCCATCAAGTACCTTAGTTATATTGAGAAATTTTAATTTCATGTGTGGTTGAAGAACTTCTTTAGTATTTTTGAGACATGTGTACAGAGGGGAAAATAGAAAAAATCAAAGGATTGGTAAAACTAGATGAATATAGCAGTGAAAAGATTAGATCTGAAAGAAACATGTTGTCGAATGATGAATTAAAATGGTTGAATGAAGAAAAACACAAAATCTTGGATATTTGGAGTGAATTTCCTTATTTCAGAAATGCAAAAAGCGTTGAGTTTATTCTGAACAAATGGAATGATGACATTCTGACTCTGGATAAACCCTATCATATCTCAGAAGAAGTGATCACATCTGTAACATGGTTATGCAAGGTTGGGGAAGTGTCGAGGAAGAAGTCAATTCAAAATAAAGAAGTTGAAACCCTAACAGGAGTAACTGGAGATCAAAGGGAATTAATAATATCCATAATTAAGGATCCAGTGACAAGGTACATTGCGCATGGAATATCTTACAAAATATTTTTAAGAAACAAAGAAGGTGCTACTTTGGCAAGTGCAGTCTACATTTCACACAAAATGATAATGGAAGATCAAGATTTTGATCTTTGTGGATCACTGAAAGATCAATTGATGGAGAACGTGCAATTGATGAAGGAAACAGGTTACGCTTTTAGGTTTGGTACTCTGGTTATATTCCTTGTAATGTATTTTCCAAATTGCTTACCCTTGAATGATAATGTAATGTGGGAAGAGAGTGAACCAGTTTGCAAGCAGATTTATATATACTCTAAAAATTTGGAAAACTGTGATCAAGTGTATGAAAGTTTCTTTAAGGATTTGCTAAGGAAGTTTGGATCAACTGGTGTTTCAATTCTAGTAAGAGAACTTGAAGTTAGATCCTCCTCTAGTGAGATGGAGAGAAAGAAGAGAAGAACAAAGGAAATTGTTGTTAGTACTCCATCAACATGCAAGACTCCAAAAGTTGAAGGGAAAGAGAAAGAACAAGTGATTTTGGACATACTAGATGAGGAATCTAATAAGGAAACTGAGGACACCCTTGGAAAATAATTGGAAACAAATGAACCAGAACAAGAAAAGGAAATGGCAGAAGGAAGTGAAGGAGAAGGTGATTTAACTAAGGAAGAGCTATTGCAACTTATCCATGAGGAAGATGGAATGTAGAAAATTGTGAACATATGGACTATCAAACCTTCATATGAGTAGGACATGATGTTAAGTGTTCTAAGTGGTCATTTTGTGCACAATCATATCAAACCAAAGAGTTTGTAGAATAAGTTTCCAGAAGAGATAATTGAATGTATCAAGGAAATCATGGACTCTGAGTCTCAAAATAAGGAAGAAGAAGAAGTGATTCTACATTTGAAGAAGCAGTATAGATTGTCACTTACTAAGCTAAAAAGGCACATGAATGAGCTAAGGCAATTTATAAGCACAACAAACAACATTTATAACTATTGTCTTTGATGGCCTCATGCAATCAACAAGTACAAGGAGAAGTTGGAACAAAATGAAACAGAGTTGAACAATATTGGTCAAAATTTTAACATGTCTCAGGATCAAGATGGTGCAATCAGGTAAAGGATTCAAGAATTGTAGAAAGAGCATACAAATGTTTAGAGCACTAGGAATAGAATTGTGGACACCTTTTGGAAAGTGAAGGACATAATAGAATGCAGGCTAGAACAATTGATTGAGATACTAAAGAAGGGAGAAGTATTGGAAGATGCCTTCACCATTCTGGAATCCCTCATCAAGATTATCAACTGGACATCTGAAAAAAATAGCATTATCATAATCACCAGGATTGTAGTGGAAGCATGGAAGAATTTTCTTCCAGAGATGAAGGAAAAGTACAAAATTATCTTCAATTAGAAGGTGTATTTCTTCAAGTCTTTGAATTATTTTTTGCACAAGTAATTTTTTGGTTATATCTTCATAAGGAGAGATTGTTGGCATAAAGGGAAAAATAAAATATTTTATTATCTTTGTCATTGATGTCAAAGGGGGGAGAGAACGGTGAAAAATTCCTTATCAATCTTAGGGGGAGTTTTCTTGAGTCTTGTTGAGTTTTGGCTTTTTGAAGTTTCGTAGGTGTCGACACTTAGTCAATTTTCATTAAGTGTTGCCATCAATGCCAAAGGAGGAGATTGTTATATGGCTTCTAGTGTTGTCATTGATAGTAACTGAAGTCATTGATCTGGTCCACACTATAGTATCTGACTATACCAGAAGGTAGAGTGAAGAATAGGGTATTCGGCTGCAAATTGAATTTGTTAAGTAGTTTGCATTATCAGTTTATCAGTTTTGGTTGTGGATCTCAGGGAAGGTTGTTAGGTATCTGAAATGTGTTATTCTTGAGTTTCGTGTTGTCGCATCAAGTGGTGTATGAGTTAGGAGATTCGGTTATTTTATTTTCTATTCATCAGTATATGAAGGCCGACTAAGCAAATGTTGGGTGTTGTGGATGTTTAAGATGGAATTGTTTAAAGTAATTTTGTATTGGAGATTTTGTTTTGGGTCCTAACTCTGCTATAGCCGACTTTGGTGGGTGTGCATTAAATGCTTTTCATGATTTGAGCCGACAAATGGAAAATATTTTCTATTTCATTGGAGCTGACATATTGCGATTGAATTCTTGGTAGTAGATATATATATGAGATCAGTTAATTCATTTTGGTGTGCATGTGTGAGAGTTTGATATGTGTTGATGTATGTGCAAATATCATGATAGCAATTGAGCAATTTTCATTTGTGTAGAAGAGGCTTTGTGAAGCGAATTAAGGCAGAGTAGAGTGAAGTGTAGAATCAGACAGGAGGTCCAAAATTTGATCTATGAACCTAACCGGAACTATAATCAAGAATTTGTAGATGCTATCTACTTAGTTCAACCTTTTCTTGTAATCCAAATCTTTTGTAAGGCAGTGAGCCTTCTTGATTTTGAGCAGTGAGCTCTAGGCAGTGTGTCTGAATGCAAGTGCATTCTCTTTTGTAAAACACTTATATTTTGAGTACTCAAATTGTGGATTAACCTCCATCGTGGTTTTTCCCTTAACCGGGTTTCCACGTAAAAATCCTTGTGTTATGGTGTTGTGGCTTATTGTTCTATGTTCATGCATCTTTCTTTTGATTGAACGTTTTAGGAACTTGAGAGAACATATTAATAAAAGTTGCAAATTGCACAACATTGGTTCACCCCCCCTCTCAGTGTTGCTTGATTCCAACAGACAATTCCTTACCAAGATATGGTGCATTCAAAATATACCACTTTATCTATTTCTATTTACAATGAATAGTGCTAACCTCTTTTATTCTATATGTACATTATTTTGTTTTAGATTATTGCAGAAATACAATATGCATTCAAGAAAATTAGTGTGTTGTGAACTCTCTATTTCAAATTCTTTCCTACTCTTGTGAGTTAGTCTAATGCAACTCACCGTTCTTGAATACGATCAATAGTGTTTGTAAGTACGACACTCTCCCACTGTCAATAGATAGATTTGGTTGCCTAACTATTCAAATTATTCATTTTTTTAGCCTCACATTGTATATATTAATTTTACCCGTGTACTTGCTTTTTATCCTTTCTTCTTGATTTTTCATACTTGTCCACTAACATACCCTTATATTGCATTTGCATGAACTAGGCTTAACCATGCAAAGGGATTCAAAAACCGTATGTATCAGTAGCCAATCTATATAACAATTGACATGTCAATTTGTTGACTATTTTTACTATATTCTTCCTTGTACATTGCAGTTGTATTTTTAATAGAGGTAGATTTAAACTTCCATTGTGAACTTAGATGGACCTTTTTACTTATTGTGCATTGTTCTATATATTGATTTTATCCATCTTCTTGTAGCGGCCTTCAAACCCCATTATGCTAATTGTTTCTTAGGATATCTACTTTCAATGAGCTTCTCAAGCCAAAAGAAAATGCTACAATGTTACAAAATTTGATTGAAAACACCCGTCCTTCACCAAGTCTCTTTTTTTTGGTATAGGATAAGTGTCCATGGGATTCTACACGGACCTTGACTCCTTTTTTTGCTCGGGCGTTTGGCTAGAGCCCACGAGGCTTCATGATGCCAATATGGAAGGGAGGACAATGAGTGTTGGTTTACGTGGTTGTGGACAACAACAAAACCCTTCTCTCATCTGCTTCGGATCGAATAAACAATCTATTGATACCATCACATTGTTTATCCCTGGAAGCACATGAGAATGGTGTTTATTACTCCTTTCAACTAAACCATTTACAATGTCATGGTTGAGTTGGTTTTCATTTTATATGTGACTATTTTTTATTTTCTTCAAATCCCATCATACCCATCATTGCATTTCTCATTGTTTCCACAACTCTCTTTTTAACTTCTCCAATAGATTGCTTATAGACAATCCCTTTCCAAGATGCCATGCATTCAAAATATTTTTCTTTACCTGTTTCTATTTTCAGCGAGTTGTGCTAACCTTTTTTATTGTATATGTATATTATTTTTTTTATATTCCGCCAAAAAGTATAATACGCATTGAAGAAAATTACTATATTGTGCACTCTCTATCTCAAATTCTTTCATGCCCCTAGGACTTGCTCTACTGCAGCTCATCCTCATTGAAGACGATCAACAATGTACATACAACACTTTCCCATTGTTAATAGATAGCTCCGGGTAACTAATTGTAAAAATTATTCATTATTTTTAGCCTCACATTGTAAATATTAATTTTACTTGTAGACTTGCTTTTTATCCTTCCTTTTTTATTTTGCTTCATTGTCCACTAACATACACTTATATTCCATTTGCAGGAACTAGGTTTAAGCATGCAAAGGGATTCAAAACTAGGATACGTTCTTGCTTTCAAGTTGCAACATCAATGAAAACACAACATTATCAGATATTATATATAGAAACACTTGAGTTTTCCCAAGATTTCTATTGTGTGATGTACAATGAAACTGCACGACATCTCATGTGCACGTTTCATCCTTGTCTTGCTTGGGGGTTTGGCTAGAGTCCATGGGGCTCCATGATGCCAATATGGTAGGGAGGAAAATGAGCGTGGGGTTTGTGGTTTTACATATCACATCATATATTTGTTCTTACATAAATACATCTGTGCAAAAATTCTTGTATAGATTTAGTATCATGTTATTCATGTTGCTTCAAAACAAGGTGTATCTTCTAATTCAAGTAAAATAATAATGTATGATGAATCTCCATGATATCTGTTGTTACATATATACATGTGTACACAATAACAAAATGACTTTTTAAAAGAATAATTTTTTCCCCAATCTTGCTAATAAAAGATGTAACTATACTAATGGGACCACTTTTCCAAAAACACTCTTGTTAATTCAATATTAGCGATAAAACACATGACTAATAAGTCTTTAAAAAATTATAAGCCTTTAATAAATTTAAAACCATTCGTTCAACATGACATATAATTTTATTCTAGATTTTGATAGCCAATTTCCAACTAATGGATTTTCATTCCAAAACACAAAAATGATTTACCCATGTCATGAAAATAGTTCTTCACATTAGATTTGAGTTTATAATACTTTACTATACTCATATTCAATGAATATATATAGGAAAAATAATCTTTGTGTGAAAATTATTTCATTTATAATCTTCAATTGTACATAGAGTTCAAATTTATGTTATTGTTTCTAATATCTCTTTTATTTGTTCTTCGTTAACTTAACCGTGGAGAGGATCTGTCATGCAATAGTTATGTTACAATTTCTCTATTGTGCACAAATCGTTGTATAAATTTGGTAACATCTTTCTCATGTTCCCTAAAAATAATGTGTACCTTCTAATTCAATTCAAATTACACTACAAAGTATGTGTTTCCTTTCATCACATTTACAAAATTACAAAGTAGATACTATTTATAACATCTTTCCTATTTCAAAAACTCATTTATCATGACCATTATAACTAATAAAAACAATAACAAAATAACTTTTTAAAAGAATACTTTTTTTCTACTAATGGCACCACTTTTCAAAAAGCACTCCTATTAATTCAATCTCAGTGATAAAACACATGACTGATAAGTCTTTAAAAAAGCAAAACCCTTTAATAAATTTAAAACCATTCATTCAACATGACATATAATTTTATTCTAGAATTTGATAGCCAATTTCCAACTAATGGATTTTCATTCCAAAACACAAAAACCATTTACCCATGTTATGCAAATAGTTGTTAATGTGAGATTTCAGTTCATAGTACTTTACTATACTCATATTGAATGAATATATATAGGAAAAATATTTTTTATGTGAAATTTATTTCGTTTATAACCTTCAATTGTACATAGAGTTCAAATTCATAACATCTGACTTCCAATATGAACTAACTTCACATCAAGGCTCTTTACCCGCCTGATTGCACCCTATAAAAAAATATTCACACTCCACCAATTGTAGTCATTCGCAGTGCCCCCTATTGGCTGATCATTGCATGCTTGTGCATGCGATTGCTAGTTTTAGACCTATATCACCACTTCCACTCAATTTTGAGCTCCCAATAATAATTTGGGATGACCAATCCACCTCCATCGATGTTAAATTTGTAGTTGCAACCTTTAGAAATTTGACACACATTTTACCTTTTTCTTTCTCTTACCTTCATTTTTCCCAAATGTCATTATAATGAATGTCACTCAGAGTTGGATGATTGATGACAAGCTAGGTCCACAATCATATTAACACAATTCTAATGTCCTTGAACTCACCCTCATCTAGAATGAATCAAGGATATATTAGTATTCATAGGATATCAATGTGATGTGGATAGGAATGACCCCCCTAACAGAGGGCATTTATAATCATTAGTGAGTCACCTTTGATCTAAATGTTGGCCACTGCCAATTTCTTGTTCAAGTAGAATAGTTTAGGCTTCAAATTTTTATTTTTTCTGATTGAGAATTTTGTAGTTGTCACATGTCATTTTCAAATTGTGTTGATTTATTGAAAAAAGATTCACTCAATAATTCATTATTCTAAAAGATTCTTCTATTTCTTTCTTTCCATAACATCTACACTATCATTGAGGGACAAATAAACTAAATGTTGTAGAAAACATCTTTCTTGTGAAGAATAGGCCAAGTAATAAATAGAGACTATGTGTTGGGAGAGGGGACATATTTTAAAAACATTATTGTTTACAAAAATATTATTTTAAAAATGATTAATTTTTCTTAATGTCTACTAATAATTTTTTTTTTGTTTCATAAGAGAGAGTATATTAATCTATACTGAAAAGATTTACAAGCCTCTACTATGAAGGGATTGAGATTTGACACAAACTAAAATTTACCACTAGGGCATGCTACACCCGGACCTTGTCACCAATGGAACCACCAGACTCGAAGTAGTTGCCTATAATGCAAGCAAAAATAGTGACTATCCATGCGAGCCCACCCTTTTGACAATGCAAAAACCATTCATACTAGACAATATTGACAAAATTCCCACCCTTGGTGCGCCAACATTACTGTGATGGAAGCTTTCATTTTATAGAGACCCATCTTTATGCCATACCCGACGAGACCAAGAACCACCACACCAAAACATTACAGAGATAGAGACATAGCGCATTCAACAAACCCAAACCCGACACTAGAGAAAAAGGGAAACAAAGGGCACCCAACATTTATAGAAATCCATTTGCCTTCGCAAAGGCATCAAATTCTTTGACCCATCCAAGGTCACTGACCTCTTCTAGTCGAAATTCACTGCAATTGCAACTATCATTTTGTGCCTCACCAGGGCCATCCCCTTTAAATCGAGAAGGAAAGGGTAAATTTTGATTACCTCACCCGATTTCCTTACCAAGTCCATGTCGCATGGCCGCGGGGCTCCCTTGCCTAGAATGGATACCTTTAAAACTTCCTCCATGTTTCCCAACGGATCTTTTTTGAACAGTTTTCCCATAGAATTTTTTTCCTTCGCCTTGGGAACACAATTGTCCAGAACGGAGTCCAGAAACCTCAAAGCCACCTGTGAGTTCACTCTAAAATACTCCTTGTTCTCCAAATGCCCCTTGCCAAGCACCATTTTCATAGCCACCACTGTTAGCGAGTCAATGTTGAGCAAAATGTGTTTGAGGCACTAGTTTGTAACCTCACAGAAGGCATTTTAGTGATCCTTGCAATCTAGGGTTATTGGGGTATCCACCCCAAAAAAAACCCACCGATTCCACCGACATCTCAACTATGAATTTCGAACGCTCAGCCATTTTTGTCCTACACCTTGGGGCCTGTCGAATAAATAAAAAAACACTGAGAGAAATGGTAACGTCGCCCTCGCCACCTTCAAACTTGAATGGGAATGAACCACATTAATCGCCTACTTTATTATTCTATGTACTAATATTTTTTCTTAAAACTATTTGTTAATAAATTTCAATTATGAAATAGTAGATTAATTTTAGTTTTTTATTATTTTTTTATATTTTACTTAAATATTTAATTTTTAAATAATAAATACTATTTGTATATTTGTATAAAAATTGATTTAATTTTAAAATTTAATTTTTATTTGTTCTTCTATATTTTATTTTATTTTATTTATTATTAAATATTAATATTTTGACATGTATATGACTATCAAATTTAAGGTAAAAGGTAAGAGTTTTTGTTAACACATTCGTGTTGTCATTGTAGAATGTCCTTGGACATTAATTAATAAATATTCTAGACATCTTAAATATATTATCTAAAAATGTTGAGTTTGGAGTTATTTTATTTAATACATAGATACATGGATACATAATTTTTAATTTTTAATTAAGAATTATTTTATTTTACTTATATAAGGAAAAAAAATTAATTGAAAAGTTATTTAATTTTTTAATAATAATGTAAGTTAATCATAGAAAACATGTTCAATTTTCAAAAACTTAAACCAAAATATTTGCTTTAATTGTTACTTCTGCAGTTATTGAAAAGACCTAACAATGAATTGACTCTTAGGTTAGTGGTGAAGTTGAATGGTTCTAATGAGTCTAACATGGATTATTTTTTGTTAAAGAGCAAGGCTCAACAAAATAAAGGATGAGGTTGAAATCATGCCCTAGATGACTTTGGTGGATGGATACCCCTCTCGGTTGATATAAAACCCTCTAAAAACAACCTAACAAAAATTAAAGATGGAAGTGAGAGCCCATCTATGTAGATTGTAGAATTTACTAAGAGTTTGAGGAAAAGTGTGGAGAATGAAGAAGAGAATTTGATGGAAAGGGTAGTGAGAAAAAAAGGTAGACTATTACACTTGTTTGTAGTTGTGGCTTCCAATCTTAAAACTACCAAATTAAAGATGGAAGTGAGAGCCCATCTATGTAGAGTGTAAAATTTACTAAGAGTTTGAGGAAAAGTGTGGAGAATGAAGAAGAGAATTTGATGGAAATGGTGGTGAGAAAAAAGGTAGACTATTACACTTTTTAATAGTTGTGGCTTCCAATCTTAAAACTACCAACATGGTCGTTAGAGTTGTTTATTGCATATTTGTTTAGCAAATGCGGGTCCATGATCTATTCTTATATTCTAGCAGACTCTAAAATGTTTTTCTTAACATCACCCTTTTTTTAATATAGATCTACATGTAGGTGAATCTTTTTTGCATGTAGGTGAATCTTTTTTAGTTGAAGTCACACCACTTAGACAAGATCATACCATCTAGACCAAATTGTGGGTGACTTTTATCTTAGATCTCAAGATTATTAGATTTCAATCATTCCAAATCTTCGTTTAAAAATTCAATTCAAAATTGTAATTTACAAATTATTTAAATATTAAAAATTAATATTATAGTAAAATTTAGATAAATGCCAATCCCTCTTACTTTCATTTACCTATTTCAATATTTAAATTAGGGGAGAGGATCCGATAGTTGAGCACCCTAACTTTCCGCTTCTCAAAATTCTATGTGGAAATTTCAAAAAATTCCAAAACTTTTGCAGCAGCTTGCTTGGCAATGCCCCTACTTATAACTAAGGCTTTAGGGCCACATCATCAAATATGATACCACATCAGCATCCTTTTTGTTGAGGTGTCCAAAAAGGTCAAAAAAAAAGTGAGACTCATACTTGTGCACTAAATCATGTTTTATTGGTGCACTTATGTGGCATCACATGATTTTTTTCTTTTTAGATCTAAGGAATACATATTATTCAATTATTGATAGTTATCATCAACAATGACAACTTTAAAGTCACAACTATTGGTTCAATATTATTAAAAATATTAGATATTAAATCAACAAATAATATAACAACTATTGAAACATGCTCAACTAATGATTCCTTTCCCCTATAAATAATAAATTATTTTAAAATATAATTGCATTGCTTAAATTATCATCTTATTTCATACAACTTTATCACAAAATGAAAATGAAGAGACCTTCGAAATCATACATTTTAATAGGTTCTATAACCTGGAGTGGATAAAAGTAGATTGCTATGGCGGTAAACTGAAATACACAACCGAATACAGTGAACTTAACTAAACTGGAGAAGACAGGCAAAGTTCCTCCAGTAAGGCAAGTGCTACATGTAACTCGAGCTACCAATTATGCCGTCACAAATAAAGCATGAACGATTGGCATATCAGTGAGATTGGGCTTCGAACATGTGCGTATTCAGAATTGCTGTAAAATGATTTTGCTAATTTTCTGGCTCGGTTTTGAGAGAGTGGTGAACAAAATTAGCAATGCAGTAAGCAATAGACTGAACAGTAACCATGGGATTAACCCCTAGAGCAGTTGGCAGCACGCTTGCGTCCGCCACAAACAATCCCTTCACTTCCCACGACTCACCTCTCCCGTCCACTGCTGAAACACGCTCGTCCGCCCCCATTCTACAACTGCCCATCTGGTGTGCAGAGCATAGAGGCGTCGACAAGTCCTTCAATCGCCTCCAGCTGACACTTTTTATAAACCTCTCAATCTCCTCCGCACTCGAACCGGGGATCTTCAAACGCTCGCCCTTGCAATGATGAGTGCCGATTTCTTGGGCACCTGCAGCGACAAGAATCCTGAGAGCCTTTTCGATTCCTTTGTTCAGATTCTTTTCGTCATGGGAGCTCAGGCGGTATGTTAAGTTGCCCGGCTGGTTGACGGTGCCGGAGCCTTTGTCTCGGGCCAAAGCGAACAGATGACACGTTCTGGAGAATCTCAACATTCGTTCTTTCATGTCGAGAGCGGATATCCACGGCATCATGACTGAAAACATGCCTGGGTGAAGCGAAGGGGTCTGGATAATGGCTCCGTAGCCAGATGGGTCGCTCACTGAATGCATTGCAGTCATGATGGGACCCTCGTAGCTGTTTTCACTGGCGTCGGGGAAAAAGCCCCACGCCATCTGGGTGGGATGGAGGTGGAGGTTGCGCCCAATGTTAGGATTTTTCAGGCCACTCTTTTTAAGCAGGAAAGGGCTACAGAGCGCTCCGCAGGAAACCACTGTGGCTCTTGAGTGCACCTCCATACATAATCCTCTGTTTCCTACCTCAATCACCACTCCTGCGGCCGCCGCCTTTTTCTTGCGGCCTCCGCGGTCTGTGAGGATGACTCTATCGACTTTGCATGATGAGAGAATGACGGCCCCGTGATTGACGGCGTCGAGCAGCCAAGTCTCTTGCGTGCCCTGTTTCGTTCCGTCTTTGCAGCCGAAGCAGCACCACCCGCACCGATGCTCTGGATCGCCGTTGCGCGGAATGTTGAGCACCTCGTAGTTAAGGTGCACGCAGCCCTTTCTCAGCATCTTGTTACCCAGCCCTTCACTGCACACACCCTCCTTCACACCCATTCTCTCGCACACGGCGCTCGTGGCTTGAGAAAACTGCAGCGAGGAAAAAAGGGGGAGCTTGAGTTCGTCGGTCCACTCGGAAATTACGTGAGCAGGCGTGCGGAGGGAGGCAGACCAATTGATGGACGACCCTCCGCCCACAGTGGAGGCGGCGAGAAGGGTCACCCCGAGGTCGTCCGTGGACAAGAGCCCGCCCCCCTCATACATTTGATCCATCGATGGCCCTTCCAGTAAGGACAGATCCTTCCTTGCAAAGTATTTTCCTTTTTCTACCACAATCACTTTGTGTCCGGCCTTTGAAAGCACCCCTGCAACCACTCCTCCTCCGCTGCCCGACCCAACCACCACTACGTCGCATTTTATAGTAAGTGATTTCTCTTTCTTCTTTCCTTTTCCGGAACTCCCCTCTATAACCTCACAACCAGCATTGCGCAGAGTGTTGCCGATGTTACTTACTGCAACATCTTGCAAGTCAATGACCTTGTCATGCAATGGGCCTTTCGTGGCTTGCTTCCTTCTCTTGGATAGCAGCTCCGGGTCTGGTCCACAGTAACCCATTGCTTTCCATGAAGGATTTTCATTCTTCTTGTCCACCTGCAAAATTTTCAGTCATTACAAAGAGAATGCAATGTAAAACTGCAGAAAACTTGCAAATACAAAGCAAACTAGCAATAACAGCTACAGCAGTTATTTAATTACATGATAAAAGAGCTGTAGCAGCAGTAACAACAGCAAACAATACAGCTGCCAGCACTGACATCTACAGCTGACAGTTAATTTACGTGACAGATAAAAATTGATTTTCCATGTCACTGTTGATTTTTTATAAATGAAATGGCTTTTTATACATTAATAAGTAAACTCAAGCCTACGATTAAAGAAAAAAGTTTTTTCCTCTTCCTCCGTACATGTACATTAATGATGTACGGAAGAAGAGGAAAAAACTTTTTAACATTTTGTTCTAAGAAATTATTAGACCAGGAGAAAATTTTGGTCTTCGAAATTGTTTTGCAATTGTGTAATTGAGAAAAACAAGAGTACCCTTAATGGAGAGTTAGTTTATATTGAAAAGCACAGAGTCAGCAAATCAAGACAAATAAAAAGAAATACGTACAAACAATAGAGAGATATTAGATTAAAAATAAAAGGAATATGGATCAACAACATGTTAGTCTTTCAAATAAAAGAATTGGATCATGGTCACATTGAGAGATCAAATATAAGAACATTTAAAAAGGATGCGCACAGAAGTTAAAATCTTTCATTAGAATTTTAAGTATTTTTAATCACATTTTAGATTATATTCTATAGTCCATCGTCTAATCCATCATCAAAATTAAGAACAGACATATATCCACATACCTAATACTCTTTTTAAGAAAAGAAAAAAATTGGATTAAAACGTGAAGTTGGAGTACAGCTCATGACATCTATCATTTTGCAGGGCAGACGCATATAGTAGTATGGGTATACCTACAAAAAATGAGTCAAATAACTGCTGTTTGGAAGAGTAGGTCCGGCAATCATCACTTCTACCTCTTACAATCGGAAACAATTGTAGCACATTAAAGGATACTGGTGCACCTTTTCTTCCCCAGAAACCCATTTGTATATTAGCCTATTAGGGCCATTAATACAATCATGTCTTAAAAGAACAGTCCAATATTCGGGAGACTATTATAGGTGGTGGTCTTGTCCCTTAAGCTACCTTGTTACCATTTATCTAATGTTACTTCATATTTTTATTGTATATATCTCTAACGATCCTATTACAGATAAAATCTAATAAAAATCACTGTGAAAGTCATCATAACTTTCTAGAAGATTCAGTGTCTGTTGTCTGCATAAAAAAAGGCACTTAATTTAGATATGGAAGAAAACAAGGCAACAAAACCAGAAAGAGAGCTCGTCTGTCTTCAGATTATTTTCCATTTGTATAGATAATTTTCTTCTGTAAAAAGCAGGACCAAATCCTACACTGGCTGATTTGAAGATTAAAATAGAAAACATTGAGTATGCAATCAAGCAAGTGAACTAAAATATTAGCATAGCTCAAGACCTTTAAATAACAGTTATAAGCACATATTGGAACGAAAGGTAATTTAAACTGCAACAGTAATATAAAGTATGCAACATAATAAAATATAGACTGTGATAAAAAAACTTTGATTATAAATCTTCTACACTGTTTATTCCAAAAGCTTTGTACTCCCATAAAACTGGTGCAAAATATGTATGGGAAGAGCTTATTAATGAAGTGCTTTTGCAATTTCAAGAAACAGAATTTACTAAAATTTCAGGCACCTATTCTGACAGCCTTTTCCAGAGCTCCATACTCATGTATTTCAGGTGTTCTAGCATACATTTACACATTTTAGGAAATATACAAAACCTTAAAGAACATTGAATGAGCATCATCTAATATCTATAAATGTATGGGAAGGGCTGTGCTTTTGCAATTTAAAAACACAAAATTACAAATATACCTTAATGGATATACCTTTGTGTAGAATGTAAGGCAGCATAAGAATTTGATGGCCTTAAATAGTTGACGAAAGAGATAGAAGGAGCTGTGTGACCAAGAAAGCATAATTTCCTCCCTTCTATGTTGTCGAACCTGGGAAAACCTTTGAAAATAGGGATAATGGCAAGATAGAGATAATCTCCCACACAATATAAATGTCCCGAACCATGTTGAAAGAAGCCATAATATTAGGCTCATCAATCCCAAAGAAGCGTGTACCAAGCGCTCAGACATATATCCTGCTAACTGTAATTGTTTTCCAAAAACAAACCAATTAAAACACATAATCTCAATCCTTAATGTTTAATTTCTCTCAATTTCATACAAACGAAAACGCATGTCATAATATAATCTCCTCTGCCTTTTCATTTCTATTCTTTTTTCTCAGAAGTGTATAGAAATAAGAATGTGGGTAAAGCCGAAACGAGCGCAGATTTCCTTCTTAGCTCTGATAATGGATGGCAAAGAGACCCAAAATCTCAATAAACTTAAATAACAATAAAATAAAAATATATAAAGAAGAATGCGGATTCTATGAAAGAAGCTCCAAAAACCTCCATAAACTTAAATATTATACAATTTTCTGCTGATGCGTACTGCGTTGAGACCCAGGATCTCAGTAAAACTAAATACTATGTACTTGACTTTAAAATATACTGCGAAAATTCACTTAAAAAGAGAAAGACAAGTATACATGTAGGGGTATTCCAGCCTGGGAAGCCGAGGTGCCATAAAAAGATTTAAGCGCATCCTCCTCATGTGGATCACTCTTTGAAATTGCATCGTGATCCACAGAAGGAATCAAGGTATCACACAAAGCTGTCAAAACTTCCATTTGGGCTTCTGAATACTTTTTATTCTCATAACTTGGCCTGCCACCTCTCAGCAGAAAATGGGCATCCATGGCCGACTCCTTCATATTGTTCTGAGCTGGTTCAGCTGCACTGGGAGCAATTTTTTCATTGTATGAACCCATTTCTATAATTTTGTTCAAATTGTTTATTTCAAAAGCAACTATAAACCCGAATATATAATGAGACGGAGGATCAACGCCACCTAAACCTAATAATTTGTCTGTTAACGTGTTCAACATAATTATTGTGAATCTTTTACTTCATCGCCAAAGTAGCTACTGTGTTATAATTATGATGATGAATACCATGCTCCGCCATTATATCTTCAACTGTAATAAAGACTGTCTTAAATTTTTCTGGCTGTTAAGTCCCGTCATTTTCACCATATAATTTGGCATTTCCGTGGCTAGCGACTACTCTCCAGACAAGCATTTGTTGTGGCCTCCTCCACTCCTTATGTTAGCTATACTTTTTAATTGCTTATTTGAGATTGAAAATGACCACTTTGAATGCATCTGCATTTTACGGTCTATTTTTATAAATATCTTAAATGTATCGAACTAATAACGAGAAGATATTATTCGGGTGTATCTTTAATTTAAGATATAAGTCAGGTACAGTTTAATAATTATTTATTTTAATTAATTATCATAAAATAAAGAAATATTACTTCATTTTATATTTTTTTAAGTTTAGTTTAAAACTATTTTATTTACAATATATTGATACATAAATTTTAATATTTATTTGTGAATTATTTTATTTTATTTATATTAATTATTTTAAATTTTTAGATACATAAATTTTATTATATCTATTTTATTACATCTACATTGTTTACTTTATTTTTTGGTAATACACTTATTTCATTTTTTAAAATGCCAATGCTTATTATTTGATAATTCTATATTTTTTTTAAAATTATTTGTATCTATTACATACATACATGCATACATACATGTATATACATATACATCTACATATGCATACATGCATATATATATATATATATATATATATATATATATATATATATATATATAGATATGTATTCTAGAGGAGGGAATTTGACACCCTCAAGATGACAAGCTCTTAAGGGGCAAATGGGTGAGTGCAGAAAGATGGGGGTTAAAAAGTGGCCAACCATCTTTAATTTTTTTTAAAAGTCATAACGCGAGTATGTTATAGCATTATAACATGAGCGGTGAGCGCATTGTGTCTTGTTATAAAAAAAAGAAAGGAAACTTTTCATCATTCTCATTTCTGCATTTTCTTGCAAACCCGCAGCCTTCAAACCCTCAAGTGTGTGCTCGCATTATTGGAGAGCATTTTATTCATCAAATCGTTGTCGAATCTTCACCAAAATGTCGTCACGACGTTGGGGAGGTCAAAGGAGTGAGTTTTAAAATTTTTTTGTGTGAATTTGTTTCTAAATAGGTAGATTTAATAATTTTTTTGATGTAATTTTTTTTAATTTATAGGAAGTGATAATCAACCTCCTAATCCTCAAAATCCTCTTCACCTCAACCCCAAATACTTGTTGAAGAACAACCCCAACAAAAAACACCTCCAACAATTCCTCAATATGCTCCAAGAACTCAAGAAAATATAATGAGGCAAATTGAAAACAATAAAAAGAAAATTGAGGATATAATTGCAAGGTTGAAAGATCCTGTAAGCTCAACCTTGCATAGCGTCACGCTTGCTCAATCACTTGAATCGATGTTATCAATCATAGATTCAAATAGCAAGCAAATAACTAGTTGGGCAGATAAGAAAAGAGAGTATAAACAATTTTATGCTGATAAATTATCCTATAAACAAGTGAAATATGAGAAAATTACAAAATTTGACTTGTGTTCCTTATTCACAAACCCTAAAACAAATCAACCTTTACACCCTTCAAGCAAGAGGTTCCCTATCCATTGGTGCAACCACCAACGGATAAAGAACCATTTTTGGTAGAGGCGGTGGATGGTTTTTTGACCAACCATGCAACAACAATGAGGTGCCGCAATGTTTTTTGAGGAAACTCAACTACGAGTTTATCCTCAATAAAATACCAAACTATTTTGCTATGCAGGAGTTCCAAGGTAGAGGTGGAGGCTCCACACAAGATAGAGTGGGGGCATGTCTTAACCCACAACAACCAACAAGACAAGCACTCACTAGACCAGTATATGAGCATGTGGCTATCCCTTTCATTGTGAATGAGTGTACTGAGGTCGAGACACTGGAGTCGATTAGTTCCCTAGCCCAGAGCATCATACAACATGTCAATTTTGTAGCATAAGGTGAGTGGGGTGAGTCTTCGGGCAGTCGAGTTCAACCTCCTATTTGTTAGACTTGCAAGACATCCTTTGATTATGTCCCCACACATAGTCAGGACGCACGTGCTTAGAGTACATCTGTGGTCGATCAAATGGTGATGATAAATGCCCTCCTTAATAAGGCATTCAACCTTGATAGTCAGGTAAATGTTAGCAAGTTCATTGAATTTAATTTATTAAATTTCATTTTTGAAATTATGCAAGATTAACTAAATTAGTTTAATGATTATAATGAAGTTTTAGGGTCATAGTGTTCATTTAGTTTTTAGTAGTCCTTCACCTCCTTATTAACTAGTAAATAATTATAAATATTACATGTCAATAGCATTGTTATATGAATGGCATTCTTATATCTGATTTTGGATGTTGAATAGGTTAATCTTGGCGATTTGACGACAACACCTCCCAGTGGAGGTGGACATCAAAGCTTCAATTAGGTAATAAAATAAAGAGTTTAAAATATAAATTGTAGAAAATAGATTTTTATAGTTTATATTCATATTGTTGATTACATTGCATTGCACATCTTTCAAACTCAAAGTGCATTTTAATTCACATTGCATTTTTTCAAACAACTCATTGCCTTGTCTATGCTACCACATTTTCCATACATGTCTACCAAAGAATTTTATCAAACAGTTCACTTCCTTGTTGTTATGGCTAAAATCCTAAAATAGGTGCTTTTGAAAAAACTATGGATGCTTCTAGAAAAATCTATCAAAGTATAATAGTAAGCAATAACATAGACAAGGCAGTGAATTTTTTGAAAAAATGCCTCAAAGAAGTGTTTTTTTCAAATAGCTCACTGCCTTGTCTATGCTACCACATTTTTCATACATGTTTACTAAAGCATTTTATCAAACAATTCACTTCCTTGCTACTATGGCTAAAATCCTTAAATAGGTTTTTTTGAACAAATTATGGATGCTTGGAAAAAATCTATCAAAGCATAAAAGTAAGCAATAACATAGATAAGGCAATGAGCCATCACTATGAGACCAAATTTATTAGGCATTTTTTCAAACAACTCACTACCTTGTCTATGCTACCACATTTTCCATAAATGTTTACCAAATTATTTTATCAAACATTTCACTTCCTTGTTGCTATGGTTAAAGCCTAAAATAGGCGCTTTCAAACATTCATCTCTCTACTTCTCCCTCCCTCTCTCTCTCTCTCTCTCTCTCTCTCTCTCTCTCTCTCTCTCTCTCTCTCTCTCCTCCTCCTTCCATCCTCTCTCTCTCACTCCTCTCTCCTTCCCTCTCTATCTCTCTTTCTCCTCTCTCTCTCTCTATCTCTCTTCTCTCTCTCTCTCTCTCTCCCTCCCCCCATCTCTCTCTCTCTACTTCTCCCTCTCTATCTCTCCTTCCCTATATACTTCTCTATATCTCTCCCTGTCTACCACTCCCTCCATCCTTCCATCTCTCTCAATCTCCCCACCTTCCTCTCTCTCTCTCTCCCATCCTTCTCTCTCTCTCTCAACTCTTCTAGAATATATTCATCCCACATAGATCATCATATACTTTAGTTTTTATTTTCATTGACAAACTTTCCTCATCACTAATTTTCTGATAAGATCTCAACACTTCTATAATTACCCTACCCCCAAGAGCTTGTAGTCCTTCTCTCCATTCTTTAGTAGTCGAGATAACACCTTTAGGGTTTGGGTGTTGAGCCTCCTTATCTAATGTTACTAATAACATGGGAGAAGGTGCAATTGAGTCAATAGGGCCAACTAGGTGATTGATATACAAATCTAGTTGTCCCACTCAAGCCTTGATTTCTTCTTTTTTATTCTCATCATTCTTCATTCCCTCAAGTATAGTGGTGAAAACTAATTTTAATGATTGTTTCTCTTTTTCTCTGTTCATGGTCCCTAAATTTTCCTATTATTCCATTGTCCTCAGCTATTATTTGGCCCTCAATCTTATCTACCATTTGGGGGTGGCTATTTGTGCCACTTTGTTTCCTTTCTCATCCACTAATATAGTGGAGAGTCATATAGTCCTTTTCTTGCTTGGTTGGGCCTTGAATACTTCTTCCAATGAGAATAAATCTTCTTCTCTTGGACATATTTCCTTTCTCATTTTTTGCATAGTATGGCAGAGCCATATTGAAAGGTTGATAGTTTATATATGTGGAGGTTGAAGGGGAGAAGAAGGAGAAGTCACATCCACATTTCTATTATCACTTGGTGAATTTTGAATCTATTCCTTAGGTGGATGATTCTCTTCTTGCATTAGGGTGTCAATATTCTCAACTCCCAACTCCTTCAATAACACATCTACTTGATCCACTTCATCACCATCTAGTCCTAGTAGGTTTTCTTGTTATGGGTGAGGAGGTGAAGGTGCAAGTGTATGCAAAGAGGAATGAGGATGTGAGGGAACTAGAATCTAATGTGGAGGAATGGGAATGTTTGGTGGAGATTGATGATGTGGAGGAATAAGAGGTTGATGTGGAAAATTATCACTTAGAGGAGAAGCTTGCCTAGGAGGTAATTTTTGTTGTGAATTATAGAGGGGATTTGTGGAGTGGTGAATTTTTTGTTGGAGAATGAATGGGAGAATCCCTTGTAGGAGATGAAGATGGGTATAAAGATGGAGATGAAGGAGGAGATGAAGATATAATAGGAGGAGTGGGTTGAATACATGCCCTGTTTCTTCTATTGAATGAGACATGCTCTTCCTTATCCTCATCCTCACTTGACTCCATGATCATTGGCTTCTCCAACCTTTTCCTCTTGATAGTGGTAGCTCTTATTTCTCCTTGGTGTTCTTCCTCCCTTGTTGATGTCATAGAAGACTCTAGTTATTTGTTCTCTTGATCCATGGGATATGGTTCTAAAATTGGATAAGGATCCTCCAACCATCATATTGATCCATCTATGACATTGATAGACTTGATGTTAATTGAAGAGTCTTTTGGGACTAACTAATTTAGCACATCCATTGGTCAATCAAATACCCTTTCACTATTGTACACTAGATGTAATATTTTCCATTCTCTTATAACCCTTTGGGTATATTTCTAAAATTATATGCATTCATTATATTCAGGTCTAGCCTATAGTAATCCTCAATTTTGACCTAATATTCATCTAGGAAATTACCCCAATGGTCCTCTAAAGTAGGCTCATGTTGGAAGAATTCTCCTATCACTAGGATGATTTTATAAATAGGATCAAACTTTATCCTTATATCTCCTAGCGAGTTCATAGCTAAAGGATCCATTTCCACTTCTACAATTTTAGCATATTGCATGTTGGCACAAGAATATAGTCCCACTTTTATGGGGAAGACATACCCATAATTACACTTGTTGACTATTAACTTATGAATTTTTTCCACTTGTCTATAGATTTCTAACAAGATCAACTTATCACTAGGATATACAAATTTATTGTATGGTGCTTTATGGAAGCTTGCAACCCTGATTCAAGTGAAGGTATTGAATTAGATATACCAATTCCACCAATTCTTCAACTTAGAGGCTAATTCCATGGATATCCTTTTAGAAAAATCAATTTTTATCCCTTATCACTGCAAAAACATATACATCATTGATAATGCAATAATTTATTTGACTTTCCTTAAGATCCAATTAAGGGTAATCATCATACAATCATTTCTCCTTGTTGGAGGGAGCCAACTCTTCTTAACCCAAGAAAAGTGGCTTGGTAATCCAATAGATATATTAAATATGAGGTTGTATAGAACTAGGTGTCCTCCAGCACATCAACTAGTTGATCGTGTGGATTTTCATTGATCATTGAATCCAAATCAATCTTCTTCATATCTCCTATATTCAAGATATAATAATACATCCATGGGTAAAATTCCTTGGTGTTAGGATATCCATGCACCCTAATAAGGAGTGTAATGAGGTCTTTTGCATCCTCTTTGAATTCAATTATGTGTTGTACATTCACTATCTTCAATGTAACTTCCCTTGGACCAAGAAGGTGGTTATATATAAAGTTTTTAGCTTGCTTGTTTTATTTCTCATAGAAATTAAAGGCTTTCTTCATGTCTAAAACATAATAAATTATGCATATGTGGGAAGAAAAACACACTTTCTTTCACCTTTGGACTAATGTCTAATACAACTTCCCCTGATGGATAGAAAATATTCTTTTTTCTTTGGTTGTAGTGTTGGACACAAGTCAACAGTAACTTTGGGAATTATATTATCACTAGAAAGGAAACTATGTCGACTAATCTTGAAGCTACAAATAATTATGCTAAGTTGGTCTTGTCTCCTTCCCTATGTATGCTTTGAAAGAATTCTACAACATCTACATATACTAGGTCTATATCTGTAATCTCATTATAGGTAGAAAACATCTTGGAAAGGGGATGACACTGTTGGAAGTTTCTTATCAGTGATGATATTGTTGGAAACATGAGCATGAGCATATATGGTGTTGTCATTGATGTCAAAATTGATTTATTGTTGTTTGATGAGTGTGAGTGATTGTGGTGATGGAAACACATTATAAAAGTGTAAGATTTTTTGATTCAGAGCAAAAAAAAGTGTTAGCTATTTGTCTAAGTTCTAGAGTACAATTTCCAATGTACAGTGAATCATGTTTGACGTCTGCATTGCTCCGCCATGCAGATGTAGACTTTTATACGGTTCTAAGGTAATTTTGGAGTAAATCAGAGGAATCCAAATCCAAAGTTTCATGTCTTTATGTCCTCTGGTATCAAAGATAATGATGAAAAAATATTAGACTTGATAGTGACAGTGTTACTGATGTAGAGTACATGAATGGAATGCTTTGCATTCCATCATGGAAGAATATTTGGCTATGCAGTTTTGTGGAAGTATAAATACTGTAAGTGTCAAAAGAATGAGTGGTTCAAGTGGGAAGTGTTTTGGTTGTTCTCCACGTCATTAGTCTTTACTATTTGGTGTCGATGTAAATTTTTTGTGGTAGTAAGAAGGTAAATTATGAATTGAGTGAACTTAAGGGAGTAATTATAGGTCCCTACTGACCTATTTTGATTCATTCCAAGTTTTGGTTTATGTCGTAGGTGTGTATGGTTGGATCTTGAGCCAACAGGTTGATGTATTACATGTTTCATCTAATGAGGTTGACCTAATTGATGATTGTAGGTGTTTATGGATGTAAAACATATAAATGCAAGTTCATTTTGGTGTTATAGATATGAGGTGTATGTTGTTGAGAAAGTGTGATGTGAATTCCTAAGCAAAGTATGTGAATGTGATGTGAAGAAGAGCAGAGTGGGTGTAAGTTTTGAGAAACATGAAGTATGTTAAGTGAGTATATTGAGCTTCAGTGGAATTATCTCCAACATATTGTAGATGCATCGTATTAGTTCAAATCTTGGAAATGAGCCACCCTTTCTTCTTTCTCTCTTATTCTCTGGATAATGAGTCCAGCTGGTAGTGACACTTTTTGTAATATCTTGTATTTGGTTATAATATATTGTGAGCTAATCCTCATTCTGGTTTTCCCCTTCTTGGATTTTCCACGTAAATTTGATGTTCTTGTACATTATGTGATATGATGGATGCTATAATTATCTCTTTCCATTTGTACAAATTGGATGAAATTTTTTGAATACATGTTTAAGTGGTTTCAAAGAATGCTGATTCACCCCCCTCTTAGTATTCTAGGTGTTCAAAAATTGGTATCAGAGCTTGGTTCCTTGGAAGAAGCTTAACCGCTTGAGGAAGATCTTGGAGATTGAACACATGGCTACAAAGATATATCCCATCCCTTCGAAATAAATTCATATGGTAGGATTCACTAAATAAGACTACATGGTTGATATGAATGGAGAACTCAAATTAGCCTTGAAGATCTAGAAACAATTGAAAGTGATAATAGAGATCTAAAAGAAAATGTCAAGTAGATGAATGCATCAAAAAGTTGAGGGAGAAAATCAAGAAGTTTAGAGAAAGACACAAGGAAGTTAATGAGCAGTTGAAGCAATTAAATGAGACAATCACAAGTCTAAAATTGAAACTTGAAGAAGGAAAAAAGAGTTGAAGAATGCATGAATGACAAATTAAAAAGAAAATTTGTAGAATGTTCAAGACTTGAAGAAGAGGTTGTGACTTTCATATTAGATCTAGAGAAAGCAAAGAATCAAGAAGATGAATTCAAGAAGATCTCGACAATGCTTGATGGTATGCTTACAAACTAGAAGGATTTTAAGGACAAAGGAGGATTAGGATTTGAAAAAGGAGAAATTTCAAAATTAGATCAAACACCAAGTACTGAAAAGAAGAACAATGAACAAAAGAAGATTGGAAACAAGAAGAGTAATGGCAAGAAAGTCTGGAATCAAAGGAAAGACCTCAAAAGACCACCTATCAGAATACCAAATGCATAGAGGTACCCATCTTTTAATGGTTCTTGTTATTCCTACAATAATTTTGGACATAAGGTTGTAGATTGTAGAAGCAGAATGAATCCGATTGTTGAATCATTTCACGATCAGTGTTATATATGCAATAGATTTAAGGTCATAAGGCTAGTGAATGAAAAAATCGGATAATGAACGGTTACAATAATGGCACGAGGTTTCAATATTTCAATGGCTATTGTTATACCTACAATGGATTTGGGCATAAGGCTAATGTATGCAGATCTAGAATTGGTGGAAGTAAGCTTGTTCAAAATGTTGTCATATGTCACAAATGCAATAAACCTGGACATATAGCAAAATTTTGCAGAATCAAGAATGTGAAGTTGATCTGGTAAAGAAGAATGATCAAGTGAAAAAGGTTGATATGGTAGATATGAAGAGATGAACAAGATCTAGAAAAATAAAGAGGAGAATGAGGTTAAGAATGAGTTTGTACCAGTTTCTAGTGCAGATGTTTCCTCTGAAAACTAAATAAAGAGTTTTGGCTCAGGGGGAGTTTTAATGGATAATCATTAAGCCCCCACCAAAGATATGGTTTTGTTGCCTTCAACACGTTAATACAAGGTGTAGGTTGACATGCTTGACCTATTGGTGAAATCATCAATGGAAAATATTTTGTTATGAAGATTTCAGAAGAGTTTGAAGGTGACTATGTCATTACAGTTAGGGTTCATCATCTTTTGACCTAACATCAAATCAATGTATAATTAATGCATTTTAGGTCATTCAAAATGTGCTTATAAGTGATTTCACTTATGAAAAGTTCATTTGTGATTGAGCATTTGAAGAGTGAAGAGTGGAGAAGAGGTGAGTTGAAGCAATTCAAAATTTGTGCATGAAACCCTAACTAGAAGAGATCTTAAAGGTATTTATAGTTTTTCACTTTTCCCTAAGTTTTAGAAGAATTTAAATTATATTGCATGTAAACCCTACAAGTGGTAAAGGTTGTGGACCGAACTCATCCCAAATTTAAGAAGCGCCTTGATAAATCAAAAGTGACAGATGGGTATGTGTAGGATCATGATGGGCCAAAAAGTGGCAATATGTAAGTGATATGATGGCCCATGTGGCTGACAACTTTTTTTTTACCCAAAATTGATGAAACAAAAAGGGTTTTTAAAGGAGATTCCTAGCTTTCCGCCAATATAAATTATGCTTTACTTTGAATTTAATAAATAATTATTATTCATTTTTTATTTGAATACGACTAAAGTCCTGATTGATAGGCTGATTGAAAAACATTTATAGCTTTCAAACGCTATCATATTTTTTGAAATCAAAACATGTGTCACATTATATGCTTTGTATACTATAGGATTAAAAAAATAAAAATTGAATTTCATGAATTTTTGACCATGTTAAGGTGGTTAGACATATAAATTTTTATATTTTTAAAAATTTGTAATAAAAAATTCATAATTAATTATTTTCTTGGAAAAAAATTACAAAAAAGTATGCATCACATCCGGACATGAATCCTCTACTTATATCTAAAACATTATAAAAAAATATTGTCATTTTATTGTGGTTAGGGTGGTTAGACAAACACCTACTTCTTATTTTTCCCTGAAATTTAAGTACTACTACATTGAAATTTCAAATTTTCACCAAATGGATTTTTTTCTTTTTTAAATAAACCTAGTAGTTTAGAAACTGCATTCAATTTGCTACAAATTCTATTCTTAAATATTTTTGAAATAATATAGATAACTTATTCAAATCTTTATGTCAAGTTTCCTAACTCTGATTTTTCTGAATTTTTTGCCACTTAAGGGCCTATTTTTTCCATGATGATCCTGCACATACCTAGATCCAAAAGGTGCATTTTCACATGTTCCTTATGGGGTTATGCATACTGAGGATATAAGGATGTATATTCATGTAAAATTGGAAGAATGCAATGATGTAAATTTGGGAGAAGTGTGGTAGATGAGCTTACCAATGAATATTTTGAGTTGAAACCTGAGCATGGAAGTTTAACAGAGAAGAAATTAGATGTACATGGACCTACTTTCTTGTTTTCTGCTATGTTGATGAATGGGTTAGATATACATTGAGAAAATTCCATGACAGGTTCATCTGGTTAGACCTACCACACTTGATCAATAAATAAGCCATTAGGGTTGTGATAGGGTTATGTTCTGAAGGACCAATGATGACTCTTAAATCAGTGAAAAATAAAGTGGAGAAGGAGAAATAAGCTTTCATGATTCATATGAGGGAGAAGAAGTCTAGAAAAGAAGGAAAATCACCCAAAGGAAAAGGAAAGAAGAAGACTCCTCCAATATGGAATCAAAGTCCTATTATGCCTTGCATAACCACCCCACTTTGATCTGGATCAAAATGGGTCCCCCTTTTTTTCCTTTTTCTCGTTGGCCTTTGGTTTTTTGCCTTAGGCGTTTTCCTTTCAAAGTTCTATCGGAGGCGGAACAGGGACCAATACCAGACTTGGAAATTCCTTCTTTGTTTTGGTTTTGTTTCATCCCCAGTTCTGGTTCTGACTATTCTTTGTCTTCTTCCTTTGTTCTTTGTCGAAGTCAGGTCCGGGACCGACTCAGAATGTTGAAATTTCTCAAAGTTCCTTGTTTAGGTCTTGTCCCGGGTCCAATCCTGCCTTTTCTTCTCTCTTCGTTGGTCTTTGTCGGTAAATGTCCTTTGCCTTAAATTTATTTTTGGCCTTGGGTATTTTCTTTTTTGTTTTGGCAGACTCGAAACCGGAACTAGGGCCGAACCCTGAAACTTTCTCAAAATTCCTGGTTTAGATTTGGTTCTGATCCCAGTTCCGCGTCTTTGGTTCTTTTGCTTTTGGTCTCCTCTGTTTTGGTCGTGGGATTTTCCTTCCCCTTTTCTCTTTCTTTTTGTTCTTTTTTTCCTCTTTTCGGGTGAAGTCGGAGGCAGGTTCGGAACAAAATCCGAACTCGAAACTTGGAGAAGTTTCTGGTTCGGACTTGGTTCCGCCTAGTTCCTCGTTTTGCTCTAACCCTGCTGACATTTTGTTTTGTCCTTTGCATTTTGGTTTCCTTCGCGGACGCGAATCCGGGACGATGTATGAACTTGGAAATTTTGATTATTTCCATGGCTTTTTCCCATCTCGACTCTAGTCCCGGTTCCAATTTTCTTTTGGCCCTGCCCCTGCCAGATTTGAAGGCAAGGGATGTCATTTCTAGGTCATGTTTTGTCCTGATCCCGGTTCCGCTGGGACTCTTTTAAATTTTTTCGCTCGGTCCCGGTCACGTTTTGATTCCACTTCCGCCAGTTTTAATGGGGGAGTGTTTTTCCCATTTTGGTTCCGCTTTCGCCAATGTTGTATTTCTTTTGATAGAATTAAAGGCATGATAAATAATGATATTTTTTCCTTTGAGAACTGATGGTGGGGCATCTATTTTGCAAGATCTAGGTTCGGCGTGATGTCTGGCTGAAGGAGCAAAGTCTTGCCGACTCAAAAGTCTCAGCATAGGGAGGCGACTTCGGCGAAAGGTCTTGCCGAACCAATAGGGTTCCATCGACATATTTTCTACCCTCAATATAGCATGTTGAGCATGGTGTAATGTCTCACCGATCAAGCAAGGTTTCCCTGAAGTAAAGTGAGCTCTCAGTGAAGGAAATGACTTCGGTGTAGTGTCTCGGTGAAGGAAATTAGTCTCGTCGACAACTTGAAGAAGAACGGACTTGGAGCAGGAAGAGAGCCGAAGATGAAGGAAGTCGTGAGTCAAAGGGACAGCTGGTATCTACTAACAGGGGTAGCTCGACATTAGTGATGATATTTTAGGGCACTCAAAGCAGCTCCACTAGAGTTCGAAGATGGACACGAAGACAAAGAAGTTAATGTGGTAGCTACAAAAGATCTACGGAACACCTTGGGAGACAATCTTCACCGACATAGATAGCAAGGATCTAAGTTTAATGCAGAACCAATTTTCTGCAAAGATCTGAATGCCGACCCTCTGACACAGGAGATATTTTGTAAACCCTAAAACATGGGGCTGACATGCTTTTCGAGAGGGAATGTATATATGGCATTCTTGCCTCTTTGTAAAAAAATGACTAAAGTTAAAATGTCTAGAGTAGAATAGGAATAGAGGGGATAGAAGCTGATCCTGATTCTTTGTAATAGGAGCTTCTTTTGTCTTCCTGAGTAGGAGTTAGATTCAGTAGAATAGACTAATGTGTCTTTCAGATTTCTTAGTGTAAATGGAAACAATTTGGAGCCACATATTTTCTGTACACTCATGATTGTGCCAGCTTTGTAATTATTGTTTATCTATTTTATGAACAGTAGAAGCAACCAGATCTTAATCTAGGGTGATCCCATAATAGTGGTTTACAATTTTTGGCCAAACTGGACACTGAAATTATTATCTTTAACCAAATCTTCACATTCGGGCACCTATAGCGGTTAAACTGTGAGGAATTTGAAGATGGTGCAAACTAGAGTCTCATCAAATTTTGTCTGTAGATTCTAAAAATATTTTTTTCAATTTTTTTTTAATCAAATTGCACTTCTTTTTCCATCTCCCACGAAAATTGATTTTTTTCAGAAAACAACACTTTTAAAAAGTGACGCACACCGTATAACGCATAACTTTTTTTCCATGAAGGATAAAATTCTAATTTTTTCAAATTTAGATTTTCAACTTTGATATTTAGTGCTTCCACTTGGTTAGATAGTTTTTATTCAATATTTTTCCTAATAAAGTTTCAAAGTCAAACAAATTTTACAATTCGATGAGGCCCCATATATAACGCAGTAACTTTTTTTGTATATGTCAAAATTTTATTTTATTTTTTTTGTTGGATCAAGGACTTCAATATCTGGTGCACTCATATTTTTCAAAATTTTTTTTGATAATCTTCTATTTTTCCACATGTGAAGAACAAAGAAAGTCATTTTCGATGAAAAACCTATGTTTAATGAAACTTAAAAAACAAATACATAACAAAGCAAAACATATTAAATTTATATTCATTGGATAGCTTGTTCTAAGGAATACCATAATCATTTGAAATAAATTTTAAATGAATTCATTTGATCCCCCAAAAGCTAAATCAAAAGTGATTTTTTATCAGCATTTTGATAGGTGTAAAGGACACATTTATAGGTATGGTTTAAAACTAGTGAGGTCTTCTATCCAAGTAGGGTTAGAGATGGCGAGCATCTAAAAAATTAAAATGCGATTTAAATAATAAACAGAGAAACTAAGAAACATACGTAATAAATCATAACACAGAGAATTTAACGTGGTTCACCCAATCTGGGCTACATCCACCAAACCGCAGCCATCCAATCCTTTTATTATCCAGTGCAAAACCTATTACAATCTCACGAATAATCACGTTTTTCTTCATACTGTAACCCCCATCCCAACCCCTTTAACAAGCTTTTAGAAGCCTGCATTCAGGGTTTTGCTAAAAGTCATTTTTCTTTCTTTTTCGGAGATTTTTCCTTTTTCGAGGACGGGGGGCTAGGGTGTACAGTATACCATGGGCTATACAATATAGCATGATCAGTCGCCACATACCAACACCAAGGGGGTTTGATCTAAGGTGATTTGATCAAACCCTCTTCAATTGGAATCCTTAAAATGGAACTTCTTAAGGCTTAAATCATTATATTTTCTAAAAATATGTGATTTCAGCTAAAATTCATTCCTCTCGAGAATTGTAAACCACTATTATGACAGCACCCTCTACTTCATGTTGTGTTCTAGAATGGTATTTGTCTTGAATTAATCATCTAATTTTGAAAGATTTCAAGGAATGAAGTCTGATTTGATGTTTTGTTTAGATAGTAATTTGCAATCTGTTGTTGAAGTTAGCACTGTGAATGGATGAAGCTGTGTTAGTCACAAGTTAATTTTGTTTTGCAGTTTTAGTTAGGAATTCCTTGGGAGATGACAGGTCTAGTTAATTCAGATGAAGTATCATTATTTTCTATTCCAAAGCCCTGATCTATCTTTTGTTGTTACTTTTAAAAACGTTGGTTAGAGTAGGTTTTAGATTCGTGTTTAACTCCAGAACAGTCCAAAAGCTCAACACCAGCAGGCCCCTTGAACATTACTGTCACATTGACCACTGAGGGACATCAACGCAATTGAGACCCAACTACAAAGACCTTGGGAGCTAAGGTATCCATGTGATCATCTTTCTCTTTCAGGAGAAACAGAGTAGCAATATTTTGTTTAGATGTTGCTGTGCCAAAAAGGGATGTCAATAGAGACTGGTGCTAGAAGGAGGGTCCTCGAGCAAATTTTGGATCATTGTGAATTGGATTGAGTCAGGTCTTGGAAAACCCAGCTCTAATGGGTAGCCCTTTGTATACACCACGATTTCTCCATGAAATCCCTGGTCACCTGTATGGTAGGCTTCCTTTATTTTTCCCTAATAATGGAGAAAATGCTTCTGAACATGTTGAAACTTGTAGGCGTGTACTTACTTTTCTCCAGGTTCAGCATGAGGATGTTGTCTATCAATTTTTCATCCAAACACTTCAAGGTTCAGCAGGGCAATGGTATGTTAATCTTCCACCAAGTTGTATTTGCTCATGGGCAGAGCTAGAAATCTTATTCTTAGATCAATTTGATCCTCGCCCACAAGACCACTGGGAGAACTCATCCCTACAAAATCCAATCACAGATTTAAGTACTTCATTCAATAATGAAGTTATAACCAAATCATCTCTTTTCAGTCATATTCCAAAGCACAATCCATTACATCACAATGAAGTTGTGAATAAAACATTTGATGAGCAAGTATATAATTTTGATGACTTGTTTGGTCAAATGTATGCTCGATAGATGTAAAGTTAGGAAATAATGGAAATCTCAAGATGGAATCTAGCTTGGTTGAAAATGCTAGTACTAACAATGGCTTTGAAGGAGATGAGGTATTAATGCGGGATTGTTGTCATGAGAAATCTTCCAACAATTTCAACAACTCTCCCGATCAAGTTCAGAATCAGGGTGATGAGGAATGGACAAAGGAACATGGCTCATGTTGGCTAGATATCCCATGTGCACAAAATCAAATAAGGAAGAAGTTGGAAGAATTAGGAGATTTGAAATTATTAGAACTTGTTAAACCAACTAGATGTGGGATACATCGAACAAATCAACATTCCCAGATGGATTGCCATGTTTTCTTGGGTAGAATGGAGTTATATTTCATACATTAGATCACTGTTGAAGGAATACTTATGGAAGATCCTTGGAGTACGTATCTCGTCGATGAGGAGGATGAAACAACTACTACAAATGAAAATAATAATCAGTTCATCCAAAGTGATGAGAGTGACCATGTGAGGAGATTCAATTCTTCCCTATCTTTTGATGACCTTGATCCTTGCAGTGAGATGGATTCAACAACGGATGAAACTCCTCTACCTAGTGCAGACCGGATAGAAGTGGAGAATGGATTCATCGATGCATTCATAGATTCTTTCATGACGGGGAATGAGGAAGAAACACAACTTGATGGGTTAATGCAAGAGGATGACTCTGATGATCTAAGTAGTGGACGGATTGAAACAGACAACACACTTCAAGAGGAGATTTCCAATGAATCTGGTGGTCAAAAACAAGGACTCAAATGCCTAAATGAAATCTTGAGGGAAGAA
Organism: Sequoia sempervirens; assembly: GCA_007258455.2. Classification (NCBI taxonomy): domain Eukaryota; kingdom Viridiplantae; phylum Streptophyta; class Pinopsida; order Cupressales; family Cupressaceae; genus Sequoia; species Sequoia sempervirens. The sequence continues at coordinate 73,234 of VDFB02008915.1, read as the reverse complement.
TTTCAAGCAGATGTACAAATCAGTCAAGTGCTCCTTGAGGAAATTCATGACAGGGTACATTTGGATGAAGTAGAGGAATGCCAAGAAAGCAACCAAGAGGTTATCTCAAAAGTTGAATCTCTTCAACATAACGAAGAAAATGAGACAATAGAGTACTTTCTTGATTTTGATTCTGATTGCTCAAATGTGTTGTTGGAAGATATTCCTTGCTTAGTACCCACTAATCAATTTGTTATTAACACTGATGAATTTGATGCTAAGTGGCATGTCCTTGTTGATAAGGTGCAGGGATTTGATTTGAAAGTGTGTTTTCTTGTCTCTGACTTCATGCATTCAAGAGATTTTGAAAGAAATATTTGTTCACCATGTGCCAATACCCCTGACATCAAGAATGATAAGCTAGAGCCAGATTCTCAAGCCCTTCGGGATGACATGTTTCAAGAGTAATAAAAGTGAGGGTTCATCTCAAGAAATTCAGAAAATTGTTGACTCTGTGCCCAAGATGAATAAAGAGCTGCTGGTGAGTGAATATCCCAACTGCAAGCCAAACCTTGATTCAGTGGTGTTCCGCAAGCTGATACCTCGTGAAGAGGAGATCATACAACACAAGCCTGCATTGGTAACTAGAAATCTTCCAAATTAGGTGGTGTCCTTTCCTTATCCTCTGTGTTTTAATAATTTTCAGTTTGAGTATGATGTTGGGGATAGTAAAACATGTTTGTGGGTAAATCATGACAAAACTGAGAACCCACAGTTGATAATATTTCAAGCTTTATGCCCTCATAATGAACCTATTGCCTATAAACTTCATATCTCTGAGTATAAAGATAAATTTGCTAGGTTTAGAACTGTGCCTAGTAAGTTAAGATTGTTGCACATAATAAAAAATCAGTCAAGTCAATGTATAAATTTTTATAGTTTTTTGTTTATAAAGCTCAGCTTTGGGGTTAGTTTAGGAGTAGGATTGGTTAGTGTTAGTTTTTGGTTTAGTTAGTTTTCTTTTATTCTGTTGTTTTCCTTTTCCTGTCTTTTTGTTTTTGTTTGTAGATAGTTTGTTTTTCTATTTGTAAATAGTTTGTTGTTGTTTGTTTGTTCTTTCCTTCTGTCCTTTGTGTTTTCTTTGTGGTTTGGTCTTTGTTTTGTTTTGTTCTTTGGGGTTTATCTATTTCTTTCCATTTTGAAATGGTGGGTTGTTATCTGAAGCATACTCTAGTCATTAGGAGAGAAGTGGTTTAGATATTTTCAGGATTTCTAATTGGGTGCTTTTGGTCCTTAATTCATTGTTTCATGCTTGTTGTCAATAAGAGTTGTGAAAAGTTTTAAAAACAAGGTGCCAAGTAAGTAGCCTTCAATAGCTCCCCTGAATCTGTCACAGATAATCAAGATCATCTCCTCTTGTAATGGTATATTTGTCCTAGGGCTATGGTGTTGTAAGATTTGAGTGAAAAATCTGATTCCCAAGTGTTGTTATGAGGTCCATGGTAGTTTTCAGCCCAGATCAAATGTTAAACATCTGACGTATTGAGAAAGAATCAAATGAAATATCTGAAACTCTAAAAGAAATCCAGTAAAAGAAGAGAAAAGAAAAGAATTATCTAAAAAAAAAGAAAAAAAAGGTAGGACTCAATATGAATGGGTGGTTCCAGTATCTCTACCGGGGCTATGGATGCCTGACTGGCAGTAGAGCAATGTTGTGAGGAAGCTAGAGGTATCTCTGGCGGGCTATGGATGCCTTACTGGCAGTGGAGCAAGGCCTAGGATATCATTACAAAAAAGCTAAGGGGATCAAATCATGTAGCTCAAATCTTGCACATTGTTGTTCGAAAGATGAAGAAAACTTTATAAAAGGGTGATGAATAATCAAACACACACATAGATTCAGGGGTAGTTGATGTTGACTTGCGTCTGATATTCTAGCTCAACCTTGCTTGCTAAAACTGACCCAACTAGAGTTGTGATGTTCATGAACCAAGAGTCCTGGGTAGCTGAATCCTTCAGATTCATGAAAATGGTTAAACCATTTTCCCAGTCGAGTCACCATTTGTTATGCCTTGCATAACCACCCCTCTTTGATCTAGATCAAAATGGGTCCCCCTTTTTGTCCTTTTTCTCGTTGGCCTTTGGTTTTCTTCCTTAGGCGTTTTCCTTTCAAAGTTCTGTCGGAGGCGGAACTGGGGCCAATACTGGACTTGGAAATTCCTTCTTTGTTTTGGTTTTGTTTCATCCCCGGTTCCGGTTCTGACTGTTCTTTGTCTTCTTCATTTGTTCTTTGTCAGAGTCGGGTCTGGGACTGACTCGGAATGTTGAACTTTCTCAAAGTTCCTCATTCGGGTCCCATCTTGGGTCTGATCCTACCTTTTCTTCCCTCTTCGTTGGTCTTTGTCAGTAAATGTCCTTTGCATTAACTTTCTTTTCAGCCTTGGGCATTTTCTTTTTTGTTTTGGCAGACCTGGAACCAAAACTGGGGCCGAACCTTGAAACTTTCTCAAAATTCCTGGTTCAAATTTAGTTTCGATCCCAGTTCCGTGTCTTTGGTTCTTTTGCTTTTGGTCTCCTTTGTTTTGGTCATGGGGTTTTCCTTCCCCTTTTCTCTTTCTTTTTGTTCCTTTTTTCCTCTTTTCAGGTGAAGTCAGAGGTGGGTTCAGAACGAAATCCAAACCTGAAACTTGGAGAAGTTTCTAGTTCGGATTTGGTTCCGCCTGGTTCCTCGTTTTGCTCTGACCCTGCCGGTGTTTTGTTCCATCCTTTCCATTTTGGTTTCCTTCGCGGATGCAGATCTAGGACAGGGTATGAACTTGGAAATGTTGATTATTTCTATGGCTTGTTCCCATCCCAACTCCGGTCCTGGTTCTGATTTTCTTTTGGCCCTGCCCCGCCAGTTTTGGAGGCGAGGGATGTCATTTCTGGGTCATGTTTTGTCCCGATCCCAGTTTCACCAAGACTCATTTAAATTTTTCCACTCGGTCTCGATCGCGTTTTGTTCCGCTTCTGCCAGTTTCAATGGGGGAGTGTTTTTTGCGTTTTGGTTCCGCTTCCACCAGTGTTGTGTTTCTTTTGACATAATTAAAGGCATGATAAATAATGATATTTTTTCCTTTGAAAATTAATGGGGGGGGCATCTGTTTTGTAGGATCTAGGTTCAGCGTGATGTTTGGCTGAAGGAGCGAAGTCTTGCTGACTCGAAAGTCTCGGCACAGGGAGGCGACTTCAGTGAAAGGTCTTGCCGACCCAATAGGGTTCCGCTGACATATTTTTTGCCCTCGGTAGAGCATGTTGAGCACGATGTAATGTCTCACCGATCAAGCAAGGTTTCCCCAAAGTAAAGTGAGATCTCGGCGAAGGACATGACTTTGATGTAGTGTCTTGGCGAAGGAAATTAGTCTCGTCGACAAATTGCAGAAGAACGAACCTAGAGCAGGAAGAGAGCCGAAGATGAAGGAAGTCGTGAGTCAAAGGGACAGCTGGTATCTACTGACAAGGGTAGCTTGACATTATTGATGATATTTTAGGGCACTCAAAGCAGCTCCACTGGAGTTCGAAGATGGACACGAAGACAAAGAATTTAATGCGATAGCTGCAAAAGATCTATGGAACACCTTGGGAGACAATCTTCACTGACATAGATAGCAAGGATCTGAGTTTAATGCAGAACCGATTTTTTGCAAAGATCTGAACGTTGACCCTCTAACATAGTAGATATTTTGTAAACCCTAAAACATGGGGCCAACATGCTTTTCGAGAGGGAATGTATATATGGCGTTCTTGCCTCTTTGTAAAAAAATGGCTAAAGTTAGAACCTCTAGAGTAGAATAGGAATAGAGGGGATAGAAGGTGATCCTGATTCTTTGTAATAGGAGCTTCTTTTGTCTTCTTGAGTAGGAGTTAGATTTAGTAGAATGGACTAATGTTTCTTTCATATTTCTTAGTGTAAACGGAAACAATTTGGAGCCACAAATTTTTTGTACACTCGTGATTGTGCCAGCTTTGTAATTTTTGTTTATTTGTTTTATGAACAGTAGAAGCAACCGAATCTTAATCTACTTCATGTTGTGTTCCAGAATGGTGTTTGTCTTGAATTAATCATCTGATTTTGAAAGCTTTCAAGGAATGAAGTCTGATTTGATGTTTTGTTTAGATAGTAATTTGCAATCTGCTGTTGAAGTCAGCACTGTGAATGGATGAAGTTGTGTGTTAGTGACAAGTTAATTTTGTTCTACAGTTTTAGTTAGGAATTCCTTGAGAGATGACAAGTCTGGTTAATTCGGATGAAGTATCATTCTTTTATGTTCCAAAGCCCTGATCTATCTTTTGTTGTTTCTTTTAAAAACCCTAGTTATAGTAGGTTTTAGATTCGTGTTTAACTCCAAAACAATCTAAAAGCTCAACACCAACAGGCCCCTTGAACATTACTGTCACATTGACCACTAAGGGACATCAACACATTTGAGACCCAACTATAAAGACCTTGGGAGCTAAGGTATCCATGTGATCATCTTTCTCTTTCAGGAGAAACAGAGTAGCAATATTATGTTTACATGTTGTTGTGCCAAAAAGGGACGTTAACAAGTCCTATGAAGCTTGAGGCCTTGGTGAGTTGTATTTCAGAATATGGGAACCTAGAAGAGATTATTGCACTATACCCTAGTACTGCAAATGATATGGAAAAATCAACCATTGAAGAAGCCATTTTTAGGTACATTGTTTCTTTTGATGAACTAGCTAATATTTGAGGATGGGAATATACCAATTTGATACAGAAGAGTATGCAACGAAGTATAAACCTTTAAATACACTAGTAATCTATCCAACTCGTCGATTTCTTTGGGATCCCGTGAGTATTCGCTTTTATAATAAAATTGATTATTGTTATTATGCGGTTCAAACTGTCTATGGAGTATTAGGGATCAAAATTTGGATCTTTGTTTAAGATGAGCAATATCTTTCTATAATCTGACCAATTATAAATCTTAAATTCTATAAGATCAAATTAAAAGAATTAAATATCTTGGAGCCGTGCTATGCTTAGTGTGCAACTCGTTGAGATCAAGCTTTTTCCTTCTTTTCTAAAATGATAGAGAACTTGAAATAAAAACAAATTGGTCTCTAGTATATTTGTTTATATTAATTACAAAGAGCCAATAAGCTAGTTATTTAAATATAGATAGTTCTATCAAATCAATGAAAGACTTTTTTAGGCGAAAAGATAAACCTATATCTCTTATAAAGTGAAAAAGAGCCTTTGGTAATGCAAGAAAAGAAAAAGGGGAGGAAGGAGAAAAAGAAAAAATGAAATGGGTGATCCCACAATAGTGGTTTACAATTTTTGGCCAAACTAGACACTGAAATTATTTTTTTAAACTAAATCTTCACATTAGGGCACCTATAGCAGCTAAACCGTGAAGAATTTGAAGATGATGCAAACTAGAGTCTTGTCACATTTTCTCTGTAGATTCTAAAAATATTTTTTTCAAATTTTTTGGAATCAGATTCCACTTCTTTTTCCATCTCCCACGAAAACTGGTTTTTTTAAAAAACAACATTTTTAAAAAGTGGTGCACACCATATAACGCATAACTTTTTTTCCATGAAGGATAAAATTCTAATTCTTTCAAATTTAGATTCGTAACTCTGATATCTAGTGCTTCCACTTGGTTAGATAGTTTTTATTGAATATTTTTTCTTTAATCAAGTTTCAAATTCAAATTCAAACCAACAATCAGTGTAATGCATAACTTAACTTTTTGTATATATCAAATTCATTTTTTTTTTCCTATTGGATCAAGGACTTCAATATCTAGTGCACTCATATTTTTGTTATTTTTTTTGATAATCTGCTATTTTTCCACATGTGCAGAATAGAGACCTTCATTTTCGATGAAAACCTATGTTTAATAAAACTAAAATATCAAATACATAATAAAACCAAAATATATTAAAATTATATTTGTTGGATAGCTCATTATGAGGACTACCTAATTCCAGTTGGGTTTGTGAATATTCCTCCATTTTCATCCTCAAAATTAGCTCCGAAGTGCCAAAATTCAAGTTTTTTTTTTGTCTCAGGGGAAATGAGGAATAAAGGGGGTTCGAACGAACCCCTAGGGGTTTGAGTGAACCACTAAGGGTTTGCTCAAACTAGGGTTCATTCAAACCCCCCTTCTATAAGGGTTTTGATGGCTTTTTTTGGTAGGAAAGTATTAAGAGGGTTCGGCTGAACCTAGGTTCTACCGAACCCCTAATTGGTTCGGTTGAACCAATAGGTTCGTACGAACCCCTAAAATCAAGTTTTTTCCATGCATTCATTTTTTGTGAGTTTTCCTTCCTCACTTCAATTGTAAACCACTATTGTGGCTTCACCCAAATATTCTTTATTACAGTATTGTATGGTTCATAAATAACTCCCAAAGAGCAGTTGATAAAGCATAAGAATTATCCTAATTATTTATATTCAGTCAGTTTATGAGCGAAAAAAAAGAGCTTCGGATCAATGGAAACTAAGAAAATTGATTCTTGTAAGAAATAAATATAAATAAGAGCTCTATTGTAGAGGGTAAACCTAAGCATCCATTTGAAAGCTATGGAAACGATGGAACCTATGACTACATAAGATCATATAGAAATCTTAATCATTCATTGGAAAGGATGGCAAAATAAACCAGTAGAGAATTAATTTCATTGGAGTCCATAAGTCGACCCCAAATATTGAAAGAGTAAATATTCGCTTGTAAGATACTTATTGAGCAATACCGATATATAATAAAAGAGGTATTTGTATCCTCATATTATATGTATATGATATGTGTAATGAGTAAATACAGATTTATTCCTATATAACAGAGGATCTCAATATTTATTATCGAATTTGGCCATAGATTCTTCACAAGGAGCCGGATGAGAAGAAACTTTCATATCCGGTTCTAAAATAGAGATGGGATTCAAATAGTATTAGACAACCATCTACTAGAACCCAAAAAGAACAAAATTTTGTCACCAACATAGGGGAAGAATCATGGGAGTATCTTCTCAGGGAAATCACATTTGTTTTGGTAGATTTTCTCTTCAGGCATTGGAACCTGTTTGGATCACATCTGGGTAGATAGAAGCAGGACGACGAGCGATTACTCGTTATGCCCATCACGGTGTAAAAATATGGATACGTATATTTCCCGACAAACCTATTAGAATGAGACCTGTAGAAATATGTATGGGTTTGGGGAAAGCCAAGGGATCTCCAGAATATTGGGTATTCGTCATCAAACCAGGTCAAATACTTTATGAAATAAGTGGAGTATCAAAGACTATAGCTAGAGCAACTTTTCAAATCATTGCATATAAAATGCCTATACATACTAAATTTATTACTATTTTGCGTAAATAATGCCGAACCAAAGAGATATTTTTGGTAGAAAAAGATTATTTAATTGATAAGAAATACTTTTTTTCTGCCGAGGTAACAATTCTTTTGGAGGAAAAATGATTCAATCCCAAACTTACTTGAATGTAGCAGACAGATAGAGATTCAATTACTTGAGGATTTGAAAAGTGTATTATACAAAAGAAGGAAGGAAGCATTTGATGAAGATGCGAAACTAAGGGCATTTTCTTTGGAGAAGATTAGTGCTTCACGCATAGATGAGGATAGAGATAAATTAGCTTAATTGTATAACAAAGAATTCAGGACTAAGAAGAGGGTCAGTAGGAACAAAGTAGATATAAAAAGGTTAAGAAATGATACGGTGGAAAAGGTTGCCAATCTGGCAAACAAATTATGAATATCTCTGAACAACAAAGAAAAATTACATGATGATGTTTCTATCCCTTAAGTGAATGAACTAGAAGATGCACAACATGAGCATGCTCCAGAACATGAGCATGTAGATGAAGGAGAAAATGTGCAAGAAGATGTTATTGATAATACACATTCGATAGAATACAATGTCGTTGAAGTAGAAAAGGATGGTGAATGTAGGAGGAAGCATAAACATAGCATAACACACATCCTTTGAACACAGAGAAAGTTGCAGAGCAAGAAGAAGAAGTCATATAAGACAACCTAGAGAATACAGAGGCACAAAACACTAAAGAGTTGCCTCTTCCAGAAGATAAAGAGTATGATAAACAAGAGAAGAATGCTAAGGAAGACTCCAACATTGGTGACAAGGAAAAAGATAATACGTTCATTAGTTGAAGAAGCGAAGAAGACTAAGGATGATTAATTGGAAGTGTAAGCAAGGAGAAGGATGATGGAAAAGATAAAGAATTCATTGGTGACAAGGAAAAGGCTGATGAAAATAAGGATGAAGAAAATATGAAGACGATTGGTGAGTCCTACAGAGCCTCCAGAGATTCTTTGAAAAGCTTATTATAAATGAAACTCCTATTCCAACCGGTAGTATTAGCATAGTTGCTATAGATCCTAATTTAGTAAGGCCAAGTTGACATGAATAATATATCCCCCTTGCACAAACTGCAGCTTGGTGAAGCATTCCATGCCTCCGCAAGAAAGGAGATTATGTAAACTCACCAAAAGAGTGTTGAGATGATTGATGAGGCAGTCAAAGTGTTGCAAGAAAGCTTCCCTAGTGCAAATGTTGAAAATTCATTATTTGGTTTACAACAACTGAGGTTACTCCTTGACTCATTCAAATAATATTCTACTAGTTCAAAGGAGAAATTGGAAAAGGAGATAAATAAGAAGGTAAATGAGAGAAGGTTGGTAGATGTTTCAGACAGGTGTGTTAATTCATATGGTAAGCTACAGAACAACCTTAAGGGTATTCAAAATTATGTTGAGGAAGCAAGATTTTGTTTTGATTTGTTTGAAATGGCCCAACTCCACAAAGAATACAAAGGATAGATGTACTCCATTGAGTCTCAAATTGATAAGGCCTTTGGAGCATATGATCTAGCTAATGATGTAGATGAAACTATAAGGTTGGCAATAGAGAATTTGTAAGAATATTTCTTTCAATTGTAGAACAAAATGAAAATATTATAGTGTAGTTCATTCAACTCAAAGACCCAGTGGTAAATGCTAGATTTACATCCCTGGTCGTTGCTCTAGCTAATGCAAAGAAGGTAGTAAGGTTGAATCTAGTACCCAGTACTCTAGATGAAGGTGAAGAACTCCTCATGCAATTTGAAACTCAATGGTGCATGCTTGGACTTGTCAAGAAGGATTGGAAAAATGGAAAAAATGTTTGGGAGGTACTCCTTGCAAAATTGGAGTCATACAAAAGCATTTTTCCTTCTTCTAGTTGATCGTGTATATTTCTATTTTGTTTATACAATTTTATATTTCATTATATATATATATATATATGCGGATGATAGTGGATAGTATAGCAACACAAGTGGATAGCATGTTGTTAGGAGGAGTTACTGTCATATATATCAGTTAGGGGAAGTAAGTATATATGCTTGAACAATGCACCCTTTGCCATTGATGCCAAAGGGGAGAGTAGAGAAAATAGTTGGTTGGAGATTGTTTTGGAGAATATCTAGAGAATATTTTTGGGCATGTTTCCATCAATGACAAAGGGGGAGATTGTTGGAAGTTTGTTTTTCATTGATGAGATTGTTGGCAACATGAGCATGAGCATATATGGTGTTGTCATTGATGTCAACATTGATGTACTGTTGTTTGATGAGCATGAGTGATTGTAGTGATGAAAATCCATTATACAAGTGTAAGAGTTTTTTGTCCAGAGTAGAACAAATGTGTTGGATATTTGTCTAAGTTCTAGAGTACAGTTTCCAATGTACAGTGAATTGGTTTTGAGGTCAACATTGCTTTGTCATGTAGATGTAGGCTATGCAGTTCTAAAGTAATTTTGGAGTATATTGGAGTAATCTAAATCCAAAGTTTCATGTCTTTATGTCCTCTAGTATCTAAGATAATGATGACAGAGTATCAGACTTGATAGTGATAGTGTCATTGATGCAAAGTACATGATTGGAATGCTCTGCATTTCATCATGGAAGAATATTTGGTTAAGTGGTTTTGTGGGAGTTCTTACAGGTGTTAGAAGAATGAGTGATCCAAGTTGGAAGTGTTTTGGTGGTTCACATGTTGTGTTATGAATGGACATATATTTCATGTTATCAATCTTTACTATTCAATGCTGACCTAAAAAGTTTGTGGTTGTGCGAAGTTAAAGTATGAATTGAGAAAACTTAAGGGAGTAATTATAGGTCCTTTCCAACCAATTTTGATGTGTTACAAGTTTTGGTTTATGTTGTGAGGCATGTATGGTTGGATTTTGAGCCAATAGGTTGATGTATTACATGTTTCATCTAATTAGGCTGACCTAATTAATGATTGTAGGTGTTTGTGAATGTAATACATATAAATGTAAGTTCATTTCATTGTTGTAAAATGTGTGTGGATGATGTGAGTGTGTTGTAGAAAAAGTGTGATGTAAATTCCTAAGAAGAGTATGCAAATGTGATGCGAAGAAGAGGAGAGTGAGTGAAAGTATTCAAAAACATAAAGTGTGTTAAGTCGGTATATTGAGATTTAGTGGAACTGTCTCCAGCATATTGTAAATGCATTGTATTAGTTCAAATCTTGGCAGTGAGCCACCTTTTCTTCTTTCTCTTTTGTTCTCTAGATAGCGAGTCCTCCAGACAGTGAGTCCACCTGGTAGCGAGCCTTTTTATAATATCTTATAACCGGTTATAATATATTGTGAGCTAATCCTCACTGTGGGTTTTCCCTTCTTGGATTTTTCATGTAAATATGGTGTACTTGTGTTATGTAATGTGATGAGTTGCTTTAATTGTCTCTTTCCATTTCTGCAAATTGGATGAAATGTTTTAAATACATGTTTAAGTGATTTCAAAGAATATTGATTCACCCCCCCTCTCAGTATTCTAGGTGTTCAACAAATACCCATTAAATTCATACTTCATCTTTGCTTGCTCTCTTTGCATCGCTTTGCAAAATTCGCACAATCATCATAGTTAGAGGCCATAAGAAAGTTTACGTAAAACTTCTTTTAAGATCAACACCTATCAAAAATTCTTACAATTTCATCTATCAAGCTTTGAGGTTCTCCAATATCCCATAGTGAACAATATAAAAGACCTTGGATCCATACTTAGAAAAACAAATAATGTTGTTGGGTTTTAGTTTTTGAGAATACACCTTGGCACATACTCGAAAGGCAGACATACAAGAGTTGTCTTGATTTCCCAATCTTGTGTAAAATGTATAGTATTAATCATTGTCAAAGGTCAGAATTTAGACATACTAAGTAACTTGTGTCATGAAAGTAAACAAGCCTTATAATCTCCAACAACCCAATCCCTTATGTACATGATATAATAGAATGTCAAGAGTTGAGTATCGAGCTTACCTAGTGTCACATGAAATTTAGTTAGAGAAAAAAATATATCCCTGATGACCCGATTCTACATGTGAATATATATGCATACGGAAAATTCGCCACCAAAAAATCATCGAGGGAAAAATCACCGCCAACAATTCATCGCGGGAAAATTCAACGCCATGACAATTCACCGTGCCAAAAATTAATTGCATGAATTTTTAGCGATTAATTTTCTGTGGCGGTGAATTTTCCGAGGGTAAATTGTTGATAGTGAATTTTCCATCGATGAATTGGTGATGGCAAATTTTCCTAGAACCAAATATATAATGTGAGTCATTGGGGGTTGGGTACTGAGGTTATCACATGAACCTTACCTCAAAAGAGGAAGCATCGAAGGAAACCCTACTTCAAGGATAAATCAATTTTGAATCGAAATATTATTGAGGATTGGGGGTTGAGTGTACTCCAACTTCATAGTAGATTTTGCAAGTGAAATGAGGACATCTGATCACTCAACTTCGAAGGACAACCTTTGCAAATGCAACACCAGAATTCGGGGATCAAGAAGGATCCTAAAATGCCATGAAAGCACAAGCACAATTCTAAACCATACCTAACAATACGAGGGGGAAGAAATGCCCAACCATGGAAGAAAACCACATACATGACACTACCATGTCAACATGAGAAGGAGCGCCATGAACACACCAACGCGAACACCATGAATACACAAAAGCCGTACATCTAGGATGCAAGGGATACACACGAGCTCAAATCACAACGAAATGAGGCAATCTAAAATAAAAACGAAATGAGGCAATCCAAAATAAAACTTACACACGAACGTGTGCCAAATTTGTCATTAATGTAGTAAGTGAGATGAAAAGACATCTCCTGCATTGGGAATTTATGTGTTACCATTTGATGTCACACAGGCTGATCTGTTCAGCAAAAACATCAGGAAATCACTGTTGTAGCAGCAAAAGGACAACAACAACAGAATACAACAGCAATACTGTATATCAGCAGCAACAGTGTTCAACATTGAAATCCAATCCACTTCAATTCATGCATTGAAATCCTTACCCACTAAGGGAGTTGTACCCTATGAAACGATCTTAAATTCCCAAAAACTCCCGTTCATGTATCTCAGCCCTGCCAATACGTTAAAGGCACTAAATAAAACTCACATTCATGATCCACCAAACTAAGGGGTCGACGTTAGGTAATGCTTATTCAAAACAATGGTTGTTGATTCGAATAATTGTAGATAATAAGTATTTCCTAACGCTTTACTTGGATATTTAATTGGATTATGATATACACCTAAAATAATATGGCTTTTTAATTCCAAATGCTTCACGAGTTATTAGATGTAGTTGTTTTCATCCATGTCAGCTCTATTTCAGTGGGTGCTTTATGGAGGTTTTTGGTTGCAGATTACTCTTTGAGAACTCTTGTTATTGCTGTTCTATTTCCGATCAGCTGTTTGGCAGCGTTCTGCTGCCCATTCATTTGCTATTACCTGCCCCTATTGTAATTTCTAACAGCATGCTGCTCATGCTTCTGTTGTAAATCTTTTTTGCTGCTTATTTCAATATATTAAAAAAAAACATTGGTAGTTCATATAAATTTGATATGAAATGTTGTTCATAAAGAAATTGGTACAATTAGTTGGAAACAATATTATGATTATGTAGATATTATAAATATTTGATTTGGAAACAATATTAAGAATATGTAGATATTATAAATAGGAGATTTTGACACTTTTTCTACCTCCTCCTCCATCCATTGCTCTTTTGCATGCATAGGGCAACCTCTATGATGGCCCACAAGTGACAAGAATTAAACACCATAAAATACTTCCTTAAGGCACTGAGACTAGTGAACCAAAGGCCCACAAAATATTAGTATGATGAAGTTTCTATCAACCTCAAGCCTACCATAATGGTGATGCACATGTAACCCAACTAACACTTTGTGACATCTTCTCAAAATGCACATATGACAACAATTTCCCTCCACATGTGTGAAAATTCATTGAAATTACCTCACCTAGAATAGGCATGTAGGTAGAGCCATCACCATCCAATCCTTGAGCAATGGACTTTACCTAATACCTTATTTCTACCTTTGCACTTACCATATAAGTACTTAATAAGTGTTGTGGTAAAAAAATGACAAAGCCCTAGGCATATGGGAGTGTTAACGATATGGAACTCCACGTTAGTATAAATATGAGTTTATTAGTACGTGTAATCATAATATAAGTTAAAACTAATAAAATTAAAAGCAACAAGTCATCTTTTTAGGTACATATGATTATACAATGACGAGGGTGGCATTTCTTCTCATCATAATATAATTTAAAAACTAATAGAATTAAAGGAAACAAGTCACCTTGTTAGGCATGTGGATCACATTAGGCCAAGGAGGACACAACTCATCTCAACAAGCAGTCTCCATGGGGAGGATTCTCTAAAGGGAGGTCAATTGCCTTCTCATTGTCTTGAGAATCCTATATAGTGATTAAAAAGCAACACCTAAATAGGAGGTAGAGGAAAAACATGAATAACCTCTACACTCCTCTATATAGGGGAAGGCCACCTAGCCAAACCAAGAAAATTTTCACATGGAGAAGTCTAACACCTTTTCTAAGGAGGCGACTAGAAATGACTCTAGTCATGTGATTGACTCCACCAATTGGGAGGAAGTGGGGGCAATCCATGGGGAGAGAGATCTAGCTAGATTTTACTCATTCTACAAGGTGTACTACCCCGTTGGTTGAGAAGGTTTGGAATTTCAATGCAAATTTTTCATCTACACCTCAATTTGAAAGTATACAAAGGTGAGAACACAAAATTTCTTGTCAAGAGAAAAAGAATATTTAATATCTTCTACATTAAATAAATTATTATTTATGTATTTATACTATTAGGTCCATGATATTATATTTTTCTAAATATAATAAGGAAAAGCACTTGTAGCATGTTTAAACTTAACATTAGTTTTAGTTACTACCTTAATCCCTTTTAATTAAGATGGAAGAGTGTGTCCCCACATATTTATTCCTATAAATAATGAATATAAGTCTCTTTCAAATCATCATAACTTCTAATACTAAATTCATATATTATTTTAAATTATTATCGAAGGTAACACCTCAAAGTGGTTTTTCATTTTTTTTCCAATAAATATTATAACATCTGGAGTTGAAACATAACATATATTCTCTATTTTTTTTTCAAAATTTAGGAATATAAGATGGCCAAGGAGTTGAATCCTCAAATATAGTATTTGTCTAGAAATAAAAACCTAGGCATAAAGAAATAGAAGAGATTTTTGAATCTACTTACAAGAACTCTTGGTCTTAGGGAAATTTTAGAAAAGATGCTTGAAGGTATTTAGTATGCTACAAGAAGAATATTTTGGATTAGTGATGTTAATACATGCAATATTGTTTCTCCAATTGAAAGTTTTTAGTAGACTAAACACAAAAAATGGGCAATTTGAGGCTTCAATTTGGATTGCAAAATGAGCTTAAGTTGATAGAGACATGTCTAGGTGGGGAAATTAATCCCCTACTACTTTTCAAGTAAAAAAGATTAGATGAGAATGGAATAAGGACCTTGAAGAGAAGCACAAATATGTAATTCTTAAAATAAGTGCTAAAATTCCACCACTAGTCCTTCCATCAAGTAAGAGGTAGATAAAGACCCAACTTCTGAAGAATTACATCAAGCATAAGATCCTAAATGTGAATGATAAAAAATAATACAACATTAAAACTGTATAAATCTTATTCCAATATTTGACTAGATGGTGTCCAATCTCTATAGGAAATTAAGTCTATAATAGGATGCTTACAAGAGAGCTAAAGAGTTACGATACCAGGTGTTTTTTTCTAGAGAGAAACTATAATTATTACAATGAGAGACCATATCCAAAATTTTCTCCAACCAAATTGAGGAAGGGCTTAACTATCTCAAATAATTTAGCACATTTCACACAAAGACAATGATTTTTCTATAAGCATCAGTTATGTTCATCCCACCATTTTCCTACTTAGGTAAACAATATATGTTTCAAGCAACTTTGTGGAACACTTAGGTTTGTTTGGCATTGAACCAAATTAAATAAAAGGAAAAGAAGAAATCTTACGGAGAACAATTATGTTAAAAGATAAATAAAAACACATTTACCAAAACCAAGTGTTAGAGCCCAACTTTGTAAGCCTCAAAAATATGGATTATGCATGCTTTCCCTTTTTTTGCAATGGATTTGTGTTATCTCACCTTTTATAACTAATATAAGATATTATAATTGGGTTTTCCATGAGTCTATTATTTTAATGTGATGCCTTATGTTACCCCCTAAATAGTCATCATATGTCCAAAGTTATAAAAAAATCCAAAAAGTCTAAGTGTAGGGTGTGTTTTCTTTATTTGATTATATTTTTGAAAGTTGTAAGAGTTTCAAAAATCTAGGGTTTTCCATATTGGTATTTCATTTGATCCATATTTTCCTTCCCTTTTATCCTTGTTAGATTGTCAAAATTCATCCTTTGAGTATGCCTTTCCACCTAATCCTGACATCTTAGTCCTTTGCATTGTATCATTCTTCTAAGTAAATATTCCATACCATTGGACCCTCCCATGTTGGCATACCATCCATCTAAGCCCTAAAGCTCTATCCCAACACCTTTGTAAATTTTAAGTGTTATATTTTCAAACTTGTTCTTTTCTTGATACCATTTCCCTAGCATCCTCAAGCTTGGATCATTGAAAGTTTGCACTAAAAATTTAAGTTTTTCATTCACACCAAACTTTTGAACTTCCTTAACATGTCATGCCTTCCACTCTTTCTCAGTTAGATTGTTAGAGTTCCCTTTCCCCAAGTACCCTTCACATGTCATCCCCATCTCTTGACTCTTGACTCATCATTTTTCACTAATTACTCTATCAAAGTCAAAGTTGTAATGATCCTTCTACCTAGTACTTGTTCCTTGTTATGCTCAATTAGTGAACCCCACAAATTCCTTCATAAATTTTATCAAAGTTGGACTTTAAACCACTCCTTTACCTTGGTACTCTTTTTTATACATCTCCAAACTCTTCCACATGATAAATTCCCTTATACTTTATATTAAAGTTAGAGATGTCAGCTTGCCTTCAAAATAGTACTAGGTATAAGTCACCTCTAAACCTTAATACCTGATATTTCAAGACTCTCCTATCTTGTTAAGATTATTTGTTCAAACTCCCCTCCATTTCATCACTTCCTCATCACCCCTAATCCTAGATACTGACTTCTTGACTAGCATGTGGTGTTAGGTAGTTTAGACATCTGACCCTTAATGTTCCAAACTCAAGTTTTATTTTATATAATCCCACGTTTACTTGGACATCAAGAAGGTCATTTATGACCCAATTTGATACAAAAACCACTTGAAAGGGGTTTTTACCACCTGAAAAACATTGTTCATCTTTTGGATATAAATTTGCAAGTGGTATCTAGTTTCTGGTGATAATGAGGAAAACCACATAGCATTCCATAAATGAGCTAATATGGTCGTACAATAACTAGATAAAATTTGAATGTGACCAAGAATAATTGCTTATGCAAGAAGGAATGGATTCAAAGGAGGAAATGGTGTTGGTTGTCATACCCTAATTTATTTTGATGATTAAATATTTGTATAGCCCAAAAATTTATGCCATTTCCTAAGCTTCTTTCTAGTAAATTTTTTGGGTGCTCTTTCTCTCAGTGCACATGGATCTTGGAGTTCTTGTTGATCAAAATGATGGAAAATAAGAAGGCGATCCTTTCTCACCTTTTTAAGTGTATTTTTAGTTCTAATAGGATGATTTTGATGCACAAGAATTGAACATGTTGATGTTACAAGAATGGGTACTCTCTGCAAAATGAAGTGGCCATGTCCTCTCTTCTTGAGTCTTGTCCCTAATTGTGGAGCTATATATCAATTTTATTTTTTCATGTAAGAGGTTGGTATTTCTTCATATTTATAATAAATCTTGTTGGCAAGGTGTAGGAAACAAAGTAGAACCTATTGCAACCTATCACAAAGCAAGTGCAAAGCATTTGGCTAGAAAAGAAGATAGGTTAAGGGGTGACCCATGAGGATCACATCTATGTAAGAGACTAACCAATGATATAGATATGTAATAGAGGAAAGAGTATATATAGAGAGAGATATACTGATTTAAGAGATATATGAGAGATATGATAAGAGAAAAGACTAAGGCATGCCTTTTGTATATAGTTTTGATATAATATAAGGAGACATAAGGGTTTATATATGTGTATATTATGGATGAATGAATGATTCTTTTGTTATTAAGATAGTTGATGTTATGTGTTCATCTAAGTAGCTCACGACAAATTCTTATCTCTTACTATATCCTTAGGGTATAAACTAACTACATAAGAGGTCTTGGGGTATAGATCTCTGGACTGTATTTCCTCATTCTTCTTGCTAACATTTGGTTTCATTGCTAGGTACTTGGAGAGAATGGTAAATAAAGTATAAAGCATAAGAAGGAAATAAATCTGGCAGAAAAATAATGTGTCAAACCCTAAGGGCCACCTTTGTGAGAGGGGGTAGTGTTAGATTCTTTGAGAAGTGAGAAGCGAGACAAGATCCGATGTTGGTCGTAGATCACATGCAACTCCAATCATCAAATGATCGAAGATCAAAATAGTAGAATGAAGAGAAAATCTGAAATGAGAGAACAATAGAGACAAAGCAAGAGAATCTTGAGAATACTCTGGTGACTCTCATCGAACAATCACTGAACTAATGGACGTGAGAGGAGAGTGCTCAATATATAGAAAAATAGGGGTATGTACATCCAAGAAGTGCATTAACTCCTACTACCCAAAAAAGGTGAGAGGTTTTACCTACTTGGGAAATGCCAAAACATGTGGCATAACCTCCTCAAGTGAAGATAGGAGAGAGGTGACACATAAATCCAAAAGAGGGTGAGAAACTCAACTATCCCATAAATTACTCAGGTAAATACAAAATAGTGGTTATGAGAGGTGGCACAACAAGCCAAAAGAGAATGTGTAACTCAACTACCCATGTGTGGGAGAGAGTGACACATGTAGCTATTGTATTTTGCCACATGTCCTCATATTACCACATCTAATAAACCAAAGAAAGATTAAATAATAATGTGTAGGAAAAATAAATACCCCCTAACATAAGGAAATTAAAAAACCTACACTAACACGCCCCTTTAAGCATAGCTTAGGTGGGTGAAAAAATGGGTCCTGACAAATGAGGCCATGTTAGGTACCCATGTACATAGAGATCCCCCCCAAAAGAATCCCCCCATAAGAGGAATAGCCCCCCCCTAAATAGAGAGACAAAATACCCCCCAAAGTAGAGAGAGTGGAATGAAGGACCAAGAAGGCCCTCCTTAAGTAAACACCTGTCGCACCCCTAACAAAGCTCACAAATGAAGGAATTTTCTCTCTATGAAGGGTTTGGTGAAGATGTCCACAGTCTGCTCTGATGTAGAACAATACTTAAGATCAATGATGCCTTCCTGAATCAACTCCTGAATGTAGTGCATATGAATCTCAATGTGTTTCATCCTCTGATGATGAACTGGATTCCTTGAGATTTGTATTGCACTCTGATTATCACCAAAGATGATTGTAGGATTTCTAAATGGAATGCTAAACTCAGTGAGAATATTCTAAAGCCAAATAGTCTTAGTGGTGGTATTAACTATTCCTCGATACTCAACCTCTGTAGATGAAAGAGAAATTGCAGACTGCTTCTTGCTCAATCAACAAACTAGACTAGAACCAAGTGAGAAGCAATACCCAGAAGTAGACTTGTGATCCTGAGAATTTCTTGCCCAATCTGAATCTGTATGTCCCACCAAGTCAATATCCACACCCATTGCATAGTGAATCTGGTGTATGGGTGCCATGTTGCTTTTTGTAAATAAGGTCATGTGATGGTTTTTAGAGTGTTTGAGTCTAAAGTCATGCAATAAGGTCTTAATAGACCATTTTTTATGTAATTAGAGTCATTTGAGTTTATTCTTACTAATGTTGCAAAATTTTGAAAAGTTGTCATGGGAAAAATGCAAAAATTGGAAGCCCAACGATCAAGTAAGTTCAAAAGGTAGTTTGAGTCAGTTGGATTGGTTAGTTTTGGTGTGTTAAGTTTAAAATTCCTCACACAATTCGAGGCAAGGGTTTTGAAGTTGGATTTGAAGTGAAATCAATAAACAAAAACTTTTTTTTCTTAAATTTTCTATGTTTTCTTTTGCTCCATAGAACTATACAACTTTGTATGTTCTCCATTTGATATGAATTGAATTATAATTGGTAGAGGAATGAATATTCTTTGGTTTGGCTATGGTTGGGCATATTTTCATTAAGTGTTGGGGTAGTTTGAAGTATTTTTCTGGAAACGATTAGTAAAACCCTATTTGAGGGTTTGAGGGTGAACAAACTGCATTAATCACCCATTCCATTGATAGAATTGCTTGAAACTTGGTGGAATTGGTGCATTATGGTAGGTTTATATGTCCATAGGGTTTCAGGAGTAGGGAGCAGAGTTTGATATGTTTTTGGTGTTGCCCTAGTTGGTATTTCATGAGTTTTTTCCTTGAATGGATGGTTAGAGATTCGAGTTTGATGAAAATGCATTGAGAAAGGATGGGAATTGGTTTAGTAAGCTTGTGTAGAATTATTATGATGTGCCTAAGGTGTTGACAAGGTGAAATAAGGTTGAGAGTGATGAGTTTCAATAAACCCTCTTGAAACTAGTCAAAATAAGGGTTTTGTGGTTAGGTGACTTTGTGGGCATTACTCTTGACAAAAGTTGTTTTTGGCTATTTGTAACATAGTAAAGGTATTGTAATAGATATTTGAGGTTGGGAGAGGGTTTGGTTTGGTGATAATTTGTAAAACAAGGCTAATTGTGGCCATTTCCAATGTAGTAGTCCATTTTAGGGTTGAGGTTCCAAAACAAGTGTATGCTCAAATACGATATGTCAAAGTAGAGGGAAATGGGTATCTAAAATGATGAAAGGCTTGTGGGTTTTCAATTAGTTTTGAAAGTTGTGGTCAAAAAACACCATTTGCAAGGCTAGAAGGAGAATATGAAGGGATTGATAAATAAGGTCAAGTTTATGTTTTGAAGGTTGAAGAATCATTTGAAATAGTTTGAATTGTGTTTTTTAAGCAAACTCCTCCCTGCTCTGCATCAGAATCCCATAAATTTGAGTACCCTTAATGTAGTGGAGGATCTGCTTA
Organism: Sequoia sempervirens; assembly: GCA_007258455.2. NCBI lineage: Eukaryota > Viridiplantae > Streptophyta > Pinopsida > Cupressales > Cupressaceae > Sequoia > Sequoia sempervirens. The sequence continues at coordinate 52,595 of VDFB02008915.1, read as the reverse complement.
GCTACTTTTCAATGCAACTCATGTGGCTCCTGCATGAATCTAGAGACGATGCCTACAACATATGAAATTTCAGGTCTCGTATGAGTCAAGTAGATGAGACTCCCAACAAGCTTTCGGTATAAACTACCATCAACCAAAGGTGGGGAACACTTAGCCTCAAGTTTGACCCCTGACAAAAATGGAGTCAATGCAGGCTTATAGTTAGCCATGTGAAATCTAGAGAGCATGTCAAGTGCATACTTGGGTTGTCCAAGGAAGATACTTGAAGATGACTAAGTGATCTCAATCCCCAAGAAATGATGCAAAAGACACAAGTCTAACATCAAAAATCTATCATGTAGAGTAATTTTCACTGCCTTGATGGTGGATGAGTGATTCCTAGTGATCAACAAGTCATCAACATATAGAACCATAAATGTGAGAGTGTCATCCTACTATAGAATGTAGACGTTCAGAATAGAATGACATCGAGTGAACCTAACTCTTAGAAGGAAGGAGTCCATTTTGGCATACCAAACTCAAGGAGCCAGTTTAAGGTCGTAGAGAGACTTTCAAAGTATGAACACAAGTGAAGGATCTTGGACGAACCCTTATGGTTGCTCCATGTAGATTTCCTCTTGAAGGTCACGTGAAGAAAGGCACTCTTCACATCCATTTGATGAACTTCCAAATGATGGGTTGCAACTATAGGAAGGACAAGTCAGATGGAATTCATCTTAGCAACTAGTGTAAAAGTCTCCGAGTAGTCAATCCTGAGAACCTAGGAGAATCCTTTTGTTACCAAGCGAGCCTTATGCTTGTCAACCGACCCATTTGATGCAATTTTTTTCCAATAGATCCACTTGCATCGAACAAGTTTCCTGCCCTTAGGAAGAGGGACTAGATCCCATGTGTGATTCCTCTATAAGGAATTGAACTCTTCTTGGATTGCAACATCCCATTCGGGAATACCTTAAGCTTCTTGAAATGATTGTGGATCAAAAGTTGAAGCAAGAAAGAGATGTGCAACATGCTGAAACTATGACCTTATTCTTCTATTATCTAATGGATCACCAACCCAATCACCAGCTGACTCAAGTGTCTGACAAGCCCAAAGAGGTGTAAGGGATGGAGAGTTTGGAGGAGAATCATCGCCCTCTGAATGATAACTAGGGGAAGAATGTGAATCCACATCATCAATGTCACCATTGAAGTGGAGGAAAAAGACTCCTCATCAAGATTAGCAAGATTAAGATCCTCTGAAGAACTGTCATCATGATGAGCAAGCTCCAATCAGATAGTTGATAGAGAAGTGGTAAGAGAAGAACTAGAAGGTATCTCCTCAAAACGAACACTCCTCTCAATGAACAACTCATGAGTGGTAGGATGGAGAAGCCTATAGCCTTTGACATCATCTAGATACCCAACAAATATGCAAGGCTTTCTCTACGAATCCATAGCCTTATGTTTCTCTAGTGGAATGTGGGCCCATGTAAGAGAGCCAAACACTCTAAAGTGCTTAACTTTCAGTTTCCAACCAGTCCAAGCTTGAAAAGGAGTTACCCCCTTCATAGCTTTGTGAGGAACTCTATTCTAGATGTAACACGCACAATTGATGGCCTCTTCCCATTATTGAGGTGCCAAATATTTGGAGTGAATCATACAATTATCCATCTCTTTTAAGGACCTATTCTTGCATTATGTGACACCATTCTGTTGATACCCTTTGAAGCACAAAATTGTTCAAATTGACGATTAACATATTCACCCCCATTATCTATATGCAAAATCTTGATGAACTTCTAAGACTATTTCTTTGCAAAATATTTGACATCCTGCAAATGCTCAAAGACCTCAAACTTCTGTTTGAGAAAGGAAACCCAAGTGTATCTAGAAAATTTATCAATAAATGTCAAGACATATCTAGCCTAGGTGAAAGATGGTTGTGGAAATGGTCTTGCCAAGTCACTGTGCACCAACTCTAATAGCTATGTAGCCCTCCATGATTTTCCTTCATCATATTTCCCCTCAGGATGCTTACCAAGAATGCATCCTTGGCAAACACCATTAAAAAATTAAATAGAAGGAACCCTGTAACCATATCATGTTGACTGAGTTGTTGCAAGTAACGGTAGTTCAAGTGGCCAAACCATTGATGCCACAAACAACTCACCTCATTTGCATGAGTGAGTAGGGTTTTCGAAGGAGAGTCACGAACAGAGTGAGAAAAATGATATAGTCTGGACTAATGCCCATGACAACTATAGACCCATTATGTATTTCACTGATTACCACTATATCTGGAGTGAACTCAACTCACTTGCTAGTACCATCATGAGTGATTTGATAAATAGATAGAAGATTAGTTGATAAAAATGGAACACATAACATCCTCAAATGTCCCTTCACCCTCATCAATAGACCCTCTCCCATGCACTTCAATAGGAGTGTCATCACCCATTAATATGGTAGGAATAGAACATGGCTCCAAAGAGGTAAAATTATCCTCTAATGAGACCATGTGGTTTGAAACACCTGAGTCAATGATCCAAGAATTTGGTTGTGAGACAACAACAACAACTAGGGCCTTGCCCTTTCCTTTCCCCTTAATTTTGTCTATTTCCTTAGAAGACCCTTCTGATGATCTTTTTTTGACTGAATCTGACACCTTGATATTGTTCTTTTCTAGAATATGAGAAAGGTGATCGATTTGCTTCTTTAAACACTTGTGCTCTGCATCATGGCCAAGCCTCTTACAATATGACCACTTGACCTTCTCCTTCTTAGGTTGATCAACTTTTGATGAAGAGGTTTGATTATCTTCTTTTGAAGCAACAGGTTTTTGATCTTTCTTCTTCTCTCCCTAGTTCTTTTGTTTCTTATCCTTCTTGCTAGGCCCTTTCTGTTCTTTTGTGCCCTGATTGATAGGTAAGGCACGTGACTTAGATGGCTTAATTGTACCCATTAGAACCAATTTTTCCTACTCCCTAGTGAGCTCTACAGAAAATTCATCTAGAGAAGGCATTTTGTAGGTTGAACCTAGGGAACATTTTGTAGTATAGAATGTAGAAACAAATACATAATAGTTAGGACCAGGCTTAGAAAGAATACTCAAGATCAATTGCTTATCATCCTTCTTGATTCTACACTATTCTAACTACAATCTAATGGCCTTCAATTTTGTGAAGAAGTCTTGTATAGTGTCAAAACTGCTAGGACTTAACCCTATGAGTACATTCTCTACCCGATGACCCCTTAACTCATCCTGCTTATGAAAGAGGCTTTCCAATTTTGTCCACACTTCATTTGGTGTAGTGGCAGATTCAATGTGAAAAAAAAGGTCAGGAGAGACTGACATACACAAAGTACCAAAGGCTTCATCACATTTAGTAAACCATTTTGTCTTTTTGCAACATCCTGAGGTTCAGTTTCAAGTCTCATTGCAACACGATGATATCCATGTGTTTTCAGATATATTATCATCTTAGATTTCCATTCAAAATAGTTATATGGAGCTAAAATTGGAAGTGTAGATGCACCCATGAGTGCAAAAAAGAATATTGCAAAGCAAAAGGAAAAGTGTGAAAAAGAAGAACACTAGACACCCCCCTTTTCACTAGTTTCTGAAATGACCCCCACCAGAAATTAAAATGTTGGCACTTTATAATTAGTTCAATTTACAATGCAAATCTTTAGATTTTTAGACTTTTACAGGGCCCAAAATGGCCAAAACATTGAAACTACAGCTAAAGTACAATATGAGATCAAATTGAGAGCACCATTGCGGAATACACAAAAAATATGAACTTTGGAAAAAATGGCACCAAAAACGGAGTCTGTTTGCACAAGTTATTACTCCCGAAAGGTCTCAAAATGAGAATTGCACAAATTTTTTTGGAAGAATATTCAATTTTTGGGAACCTGGTGCATCAAATCAGAAAACCAACTTCGCCATAACATAGACCATGAAATTCTACCCAAAATAAAAAAATTGCATCAAAAAAAAGGTTTGTATGCTCAAGTTACAGTCTTTTGAAGTTGGACCACTAGATCAAAAATGCAAATGGAGAGGGGTCTCCTTGCTAACGGTCATTTAGATGTCAAATTTCAGATAGTGACATTTGCGACATTCATTTGAGCATCAAATTTAACACAATGAATATGACGGGTAGACGAACGCCATATTTAACATAATGAATATGACGGGCAGACGAACATCAAATTTAGCATAGTGTTTATGATGGGCAGATGAACATAAAATTTAAGCCCATGTTCTGTGATGGCCATTTGACCATCAAATTTAAGACTTTCAAAAAAATTCTACAAATTTGTATAGTACGAACTCCGTACGACCCAGGGTGTAAAAAAATTGGCTCAAAAAAATTCTAGACTCTAATTTCGATGATTTTACAGTCAAACTTTAGGTTTTCGGGCCTTCTAAGTGCAATGGAAACGTCCATTTGGGCTGAAAGTGCTCCAATTTAATAGCTACCTCTAGGAACCCCTTAAAAAACCTCTATAGCAATTGGGTCCTTCGATCTTTGAATTTGATGAAACAAAAGCCAATTTTGACTTTTTTGAGCCTTCTGGACACTATAAAGACGTTGAAAATGCCTCCAGAATTACCAAAAGAGGTACAATCACCCAGATCTCACAAGAACCACAATATTCAATCTAGAGTGTATATATACTTATTTTCCTTTAAACTTTTTTGATTCTCCAAGTCATATGAGGATGCAAGAGAAGAGCATACTAGGTTTTTGAGGAAAAAACTAGCTCTGGATTAGTCTCAAATATATCTTAAAAATTAGATAATAAAAGTGAACTAAACCAAACAAACATACTCTGATACCATGTTAGATTCTTTAAGAAGAAAGAATCGAGCCAAGATCTGATGTTGGTTGTAGATCACATGTAACTCCAATCAGCAAATGATTGAAGATCAAAATAGCAGAATGAAGAGAACATATGAAATGAGAGAACAATAGAGACAAAGAGAATTTTGAGAATGCTCTTGTGACTCTCATTGAACAATCACCGAACTAATGGAGGAGAGAGGAGAGTGTTCAATATATAGAAAAATAGGGGCATGTACATCCAAGAGGTGCATTAACTCCTACTACCCATAAAAGGTGGGATGTTTTACCTACTTGGGAAATTCCAAAACATGTGGCATAACCTCCTCAAGGGTGATCCCACAATATTGGTTTACACTTTCTCAGAGATCCTAATTTTTGCTAAAATCACATATTTTTAGAAAATATAATGATTTAAGCCTTGAAATTTTCCATTTAAAGGATTCCAATTGAAGAGGGTTTCATCAAACCACCTTAGATCAAACCCCCTTGGATACAACCCCACTAGTTTTAAACCATACCTATAAGGGAGTCTCCTTTACACCCATCAAAATGCTGATTAAAAACCACTTTTGATTTATCTTTTGGGGTATCAAATGAATTCATTTCAAATTTATTATTTTGAGTATGTATTCCTTATTATAAGCTTCCCAAAAAGTATAATTTTAAATAAATTTAATTTGATTATTATATTTATTTTTTATTTCTTGTGAATGTAAATTTTTCACCGAAAATTGAGCTCTATGTTCTACACATGGAAAAATAGCATATTATCAAAAAAAAATTGAAAAATATATGTGCACTAGATATTGATGTCCTTGATCCATTTAAAAACAAAATGAATTTCGATACATACAAAAAATGTTATGTTGTATACGGTCCGCCTATGTCTAAATTGTAATTGGTTTGACTTCGAAACTTGATTAAGGAAAAACTATTCAATAAAACACTATGAAACCAACTGAAAGTGCAAGATATTGTAGTTACAAATTTAAATTTAAAAAAAATAGAATTTTATCCTTCATCAAAAAAACTTTATGTTGTATATGGTGAGCATCACTCCTTAAAAATGGTGTTTACTAAAAAAAAATAGTTTTCGAAGGAGATGGAAAAAGAAGTGCAATTTGATTCCAAAACTTTTGAAAAAAATATATTTAAAATCTACAAAAAAATGCCACAAATCACTAGTTTGCATCATCTTCAAATTCCTCACGGTTTAGCCACTATAGGTGACCGAAAGTGAAGATTTAGTTAGAAAAAATTAGTTCAGTGTCCAGTTTGGCCAAAAATTATAAACCAGTATTGTGGGATCACCATCAAGTGAAGACATGAGAGAGGTGGAACATAAAGCCAAAAGAAGGTGAGAATCCCAACTACCCCATAAACTACTTAGGTAAATACAAAATAGTGGTTATGAGAGGTGGCACAACAAGCCAAAAGAGAGTATGTAACTCAACTACGTACCCATGTGTGGGAGAGAGTGGCACATGTAGTAGTTGTATTTTGCCACATGTCCTCATATTACCACATCTAATAAACCTAATAATGCTTAAATAATAATGTGTAGAAAAAAGAAATACCCCCTAACATAAGGAAATTAAAAAAACTACAATAACAGTTTGGCTATTAGGGGATGACAAATGGAAAGGGGGAGGGGGATCTAAAAAGACCCTTGAAAAGATGCAACTATTCAAAATTCTTAAATATCTTTAGATATATATAAGGATTAATGAAGGTCCAAACCTAAAAGACACATGGGAATAGGAGATAACAAGAGAAAAAGGGAGATAATTAAAATAATTAAGTCAAGAATGGAGTTAAATGCAAAAGAAAGGAGGTTAAAATAGATTCAAGAAAAATAGGAAAGAACCTACAAAAGAATGGAAGAGGCAGAACAAAGGGTAAAGAATAGGACTTAGAGGTTGCAAAAGAAAATAATAATAAGGAAGATGAGGACACCGTTGAGGGTGGTGCTAAGCGTGTCAATGTGGGTGTTGTCAGAGAAAAAGAAAGAGAGTGTGCCATTGAGGGTACTGCTAGAAAGGATAGAGAAGAGATTCTACACCTAAGTTCTAGCATAAATATAATAAATCAAATTATTTAAAACATGGAAGGGGAAATCAAAGATTATGGGAATTCTAGGACATAAATTGAACAAGTGGTAGCAAGAAGCATGACACCTCCTTTAAGTAAGACACCATCTATACATTCGGAATGGAAAAATTTCCAATTAAAGATAAATAAAGATTTGTTACCACTAGAAAATTATGTAGTACAAAAACTTTGAAATATAAAATTTGATGATGATTACCTGGATGAATTAGTAACTAGAAGTGTATTGAAGATAACAAGCAAAGATACAATAATAAATAAGGAAAATTATACAAGGTTAACACCCTATAACAAAACAACAAGATCAATTGATTAAATGAAACTAACTAATAAATAGATATCTCTGGGAATGAAGAGAAACTTTGAACAAACACAACCCCCAATCTGGAAGTCAACCTAATATCGATAAAAGCAAGAAGGATATCAACAGAAGAAGTAAAAAAACATGTAGAAAAACAAAAACATAGGTGAACAACAAGATGAGGAAGACAATATAGACAAATTGAGTGGATATAATTTTGATATAGGATATACAAATAGTGACTCAAAAGAAGAATCAATCATGAACACCGCTATAAAATTTCCCATGTTTGAATAAGACACAACTGAAGTAATCAAACATGTGTTTATCATGGAGTCTTTATGGCAAAGACACCACATAACTAAAGATGACACAAAACTCTTTGAATTTTTTGGATCAATTTGTAGAGAAATGTTAAGGTGGTATTAGAAAAAATACCTTGACCATAATAAAGATTGGGAAATAGTAAATAGGAATTCCTAGAAAAATTTTCTATCCTAAATTTACCTAGAGAAGGAGTGACTAAACTCCGAGAACTAATGCAACATGTAGATGAAAAAATTGAAGAAGTTGACAAAAAATTCAAAGAAGTCACAAGACAACTAGAAGAACCCTTGAAGTGACAAACATAAAATTGAGTGGTTCATCTTTGGAGTCCTACCAGAAATCATGTGTACTAGATGGATGAAATTTCATCACATATCCAGAATTAGTTACATTTGTATATTATATTGAAAACCAATCTTGGCGCAAACAAGACAAAGAGATAAAAAAAGGAATTGGAGAAAATTAAATTAGAAGTAGAATAGTTAAGACTCCAACAAGACAGCATGGAAAAAAGAGAAGTATATATGCCCAAAACTAACATATGGTGCACCTACTGTGGAAAGATGGTCATATTAGAAACGAATGTCCCAAGGAAGTAGGGGAAATGAAAGCAAATGCATTATGGTTAAAGATCTCCAGAAAGTCCCAAAGAAGGTGAATTCAATCTATTGTGGTGTTTGCGGAGAGTGGGATGACCATGACACTGAATATTTTCCATAACAACTAGTTTGGTTAAGAGAAGAATCTATCACAATAAGTAATATAGACCAACATACACTAACATATATAAAAGTATCGGGGAAAGAAAACTATAAGCACATGATAGTGGGTACAAAGTACCACCATGGAAACAAAACTATAAGACCATTCAAAAATTCAAAACCATACAATAATAATGGTCTATTCTAGGAAGGGAGAGGTCGAGGCCAAGCAAGAGGAAGGAGAGTAGATGCCACATGCTTCAATTGTGGCAAATCGAAACACTTTGCAATTGAATTTTGGGGTGAGAAAATAAAACAATGTGGATTCTATAACCATGAGGATCATGATGCTTTCAACTATGATAAGACATGTCAATATTACAAAAATATGACACTACAGATTCAAAATGATGAACCACAAAGCTTAAATTCAAACAAGGAAGCAAGGCTCCTCCAAAAGGTGCCCAAGAACCTAGAAGAGGAAATGGGGAGGTTCTGTAAGGTAGGAAGAGATGAAGGGGATACTGTAGAAGATAGTATTATAAAAGAAGAGTATCACATAGATCCCAAAATAATGAAAACAATAAAGCGGTAATAGTGACTAGCATGGTACCAAAATAAAAAATAGGAAGCAATAAAAATAGAAGAAGGAAGCTTAGAGGGAGAAGAAGAATAATTTTTCCCCACCAAATAGAAACATTATTGATCCTAGAAAAAAAAATAGGAAAATAATTGAACATAAACAAGGAAAGGAAAAAGGTAATAACTTCTATTTTTTAGAACAAGAAGTAAGAACACTAAAACAACTAGCGTAGATGGAAAGGAAACATGACTTGCTAAAAAAACTAAAAAAAATGAGAAAATACTGGAATAATAAATCCATCCCATAGGTTAGGACAATTAAGCAACATTGGAAAACTATACCAATCATGATTTACCTTTGGATCCATCACAAAAAGATCTCCAGGGTAATGGTGGATTTAGGGGCCGATGTAAACTTAATTTAAAAAGAATATGGGATAATCTAGGGGGACCAACCCCATATAACATTAGTCTAGTAGATGGAACTAGGATGGAAACTTTAGGAACATGAAAGCATGTAGAAGAAAGTGTCAAAGGAGTGAAATAGATTGTATACTTTGAGGTAGTCACAATCAAGGAGACATTTGATTCTTTTTATGCTCTCCTAGCACTCATATGGTTTGTAGATTCACATGGCTAATAGATGCAAGAAAGGAATAAATTTTATTTGTGGATGAAAAAAGAATAGTACACATCCCCTTAGGCAAGAATCAAGAAGAAAACTATTTAGAAGAGGTGAATGCAAAGGAATATGATGATGATGAAAAAAAGCTAAAAACTATAACTAAACTACTTACAACTAAAATTTGGGAAGAACCCAACTCAAAAGGGGAATTGGAGATAAATGAAACTAATGAGAGCACATATAGTAAAACTATATTGGAATCATGGCTACAAGATGAATCTAAAATATATTTTTATAGGATCTTTGGATCCAAAAGGGTATTCAGAGTAAGGAAGACACCAGAAGAAGAATTATCTACAAAAAATATACTGCATGATATTGGCACCACCATAGAAAGTGCTAAGACGAACAATAATGGAGTATCTCATCATGTCCACATTTCATGAGGAATCTCACATATCAAGTTACCTAAATATTCTAAAGTGGGGGACTTATTGGCATAACTCTAAAAAATCAAACAAATCTTTCCAACTGAAGCCTATAGGCTTGACATCTTACCGCACACCCTCACCTGCATCGTTGTATGTTGGTATAATACACAAACATATTATTGTCAAGTGGGAAACTTTCAAGACTCTGATAAAAGCAAGATACTTGCTAGAGGTAGGAGAATATGAGGGCATACCTAGATATGAGGGAGATATCCTACTACAACATGATTTAGATATGTGTATACATCAATGGGAAGAAGGATATGAGTATGATGAAAGACTATACATCCAACTATTCTATTGGAAAATGAACCTAGTGGCCAAAACTTGGTACATTGACCAGGAGAGATGGGGTGAAACGAAAACATGGGATGAAGTAACAACATATTTCTTCCATACTTTTTCTTTTTGCAGTCAAAATACTTAGGTACATGAAACATTATTTAAAATTAATAAGATCATATATTAAAACTATAATAAGATTAGGAGATAGTGGTACCACAACCTTCATCTCCACCTCCCAAAGAAGGTATATGGGAGTACAATATATGGTTAGATTGGGAATCAACCGATGCCGAGAAACATTTTTGTGTGGCATAAAATTCAATGAAGAAAGATATGATCTAAAATAGAAATCAACCAAGGAGAAAGAGAAATAGAAGAATCTATCGAACCCAAGAATAAATACTATAATAACCCCATAAAACTAAGAGAGGAGAATATTGAAGAAGAAGGAGACCCTAAGATAGAAAGAATAGGGGACTACTAGAATGAAAAATTAGTAGCTCAGACAATAGAGACCCTCTCAAAATTTTAAGATTTATTCCCTAGAATGTTTATAGAGATGAAAGGTATTAAAAAAGAAATAGGGGTGATGAAAATTCAACTAAAGGAAGGAGTTAAACTGGTCTAGAGGATACCTTATAGACTGAATCCCAATATGAAGAAAAAGGTCAAAACAAAATTAGAAAAGATGCTAGCTATCATAATCATTAAACTGGTAGAAGATGTCAATTGGATAAGCCCCATGGTTTTCCAAAATAAGAAGAAAAAAAGAAAAGGATTTGTGTAGATTTTGAGGGAATTGAATATAGCTTGACTAAATGATCCTTTTACCACTCCGTTCACCAAAGAAATCTTAGAATCAGTGGTAGGGAGAGAGATATATTCATTTACCGATGACTTTTTTGAATACCATCAAGTCGAGATAAAGGAGGAAGACCAACACAAAACCACTTTTTCCACAAAATGTGGATCATATACAAGTACTATGCATGATCTTGAACAAATGTAGGAGTATGCATATATCATTAAACTTGAATAAGTGTACATTTTTGGTACCCTTTGGGACCCTATTAGGCCATATTATATGCAAAGAGGGATTAATGGAGGATCCTATGAAGGTTTCCCTAATGCTAAATTTACTGCCACCCAAGAATGCGCCAAAAGTTAAGAATTTTTTTAAGATATGCATAATACCATAGGAATTTTATAAAGGGATATGCCATTATTGCTACACCATTAGAAGAAAACTAGTAAGAACATTGAATTGAATGAGGAGTCTCAAAAATAATTTATCATTTTAAAATAGAAGATTGTGGAAGCACCAATCCTCATTTTCCTAGATTGGAATAACCCTTTTCATGTCCATCTGGATACTTCTGTTATTTCCATAGGTGCAATGCTTTCCCAACTCAAAGGGAAAAAACACCGCCCCATTTTCTTTTCTAGTATAAAACTATCTACCATGGAGAAGAACTATACTACCATTGAGAGAGAGGCACAGGCTAGGGTCTGCGCACTATAAAATATAGACACTACCTACTATCTACCCCATTCACCTTCTTTACTAACCATTGTGGACACATAAAATGCATCCCTTTTTGCTTGGTTGATTTGGGATTAATTGATGATGACTTAATGAGGCCTTGATTTAAGTGTTGTGAGTTGTTTTCCACATCCACACTAGGTCTTGGACCCTTTTAAACTGAATAAAATGCATTCATTGATGTCTTGTAAAGGTGTTGTAAAGTGTATTAAAAGACTTTCACACTTTTCTAAACTAATGGACCTATTTTTCCCCTTAATTCAATATTGTAAAATGAATTTAATTGCTTCTTCACATTAATCTAGAAGACTTGTAAATTACACTTATCTCTAATCTAGTGTTGTAATGTGTCTTACACATTCACATTGGATGTTGTGTCCTAGGCTATGTGGACCTCATTTTAATGATGTAAAGTGCATTTAATCACACTTTCACATTGAATTTTGTGTCCCTGGCCCTAATTAACCTTTATAACATCATTAATAGGCCCCTATGCCCCCATATTATGCATCCTGAGGCATAATTTGATGAAATACCTGATGAAATCAACATAAGAATTGAAATTCCTCATTCCCCAACATTTTAGCTATCAAAAGGACCCCTCTGGGACTAATTTTCCCATATGGGCGAATGAGTCCCTATCAAGTGGGACTAATTCTCCTAGGGTGGCAAATCAATCCCATTTGGGTCATTTTTGAGTTTTGAGTGGGAAATTTTGGATTTTTAAGTTTAATTTTTCTCCATGTTGGTCTTAGGGATCAAATTAACGGGAAAATAAGGTGAATTTTTTATAAATATGTCTCTAAACCCTAATTTACATCTCTCTTAATTAATTTTCACACATATTTTATCATTCATTCATCATTTTTCTTCCATCTCAAAACAAGCAAGCTAGGGTTTTATCATTCCAAATCATTCAAGATCAATTTTCAGACATTCAAGGGAAATTTTTTCATCTTTTGTTGCAAAAATTCAAGATCAATCATCATGGCAAGGTATTAATTCCATTATTGCATGTTTCATTACATTATCTCTTCATTTTGGTTTAATTACCTAAAAGGGGTTTGACCAAGGCAAACCCCCATGCCCTAGCATCCAACATTTCTCCTTCTCTTCTTGTGTGTTTGCAGATTTAGGCATCTTGAAGACTCGGAAATAATTAAAGATAAAGTTGAAAATTTGTTGAAGACATCTTCCTTGCAAAGCCAAAATATCCACTAAAAGTCACTTACAGTGCTAGAAATCAAACTTTTGGAGGCAAACACCTGTTAAGAACCGAAGTGCAGATTGAAGGCTTCAGTTTCCTTTTTTGGATTTTCAGAAATTCAAAAGTGGAATGATTCACCATTAGTGGCGAATGAGTCCCACTGTTAGGCCTGAAAAGTGTTCTTTGCAGTCTTGGATACCCATTTGCCCAAAACGGGCTCTAGAACAGTTTCCCAGATCTAGGACTAATTCACCCACAATGGAAAATGAGTCCCAATAGGCCAAATTTCTAGCATCAGCAACACTTCAGAAATGATTTCCAGTCTCCATCAAGTTCTCAGGTGCATGCCTTCTGTTTCATTCATTTTTGTTATAGTTTGCATTCATTTCTAGGTGGTTTTGCATATCATAATGTGTTTTCCAATGACTTGCATTTCTTTAGTTTCCATTCAATAATTAATATACTTCTTTAGTTTTATGCACTTAAGACATTACATTTAGACATATTTCATCCACATCACATTAATCTTGAATGTAGACATTAGCATTTTGGGCCCACTTCTCTCCTTCTAGGTGAAAAAGCTTAGAAGGGCTAGAAAGACAAGCGGGTTCCAAAATCTTTGTCTCCAACCATGAAATCCTTAAGTACTTAATAAACCTCTCACACATTGATGAATATATAGATGGGTGCTATTGTTTCAAGAATTTTATTTTAAAATTATGGAAAAATCAGGTAAAAATAACCAAGGACTGAACTATTTATCTCAAATTGAGATCGACGAAGAACCAGATGAACAAGGAGAAGATCTCCTTGGAACACATCTATTTCACATTAAATTAGTACCATAGGATATCCAAGAAATTTCCATCTTACTTTCTACAGGTGAATTTCCCAAAGATATCTCATTGCAAGAAAAACAATCACTCGTGTTGAGGGTTGCCCCATACAATTTGGTTGAAGGAGAGTTAAACACCATTTAGGTAGGGATTATTTTTTTAAGAGTGGTGTATAAACATAAAATAAATTTAATCCTCAAAGAAGTACACAAAGGAATAGTAGGTGGACATAACTACGGTTAAACTACAACCAGGAAGGTGCAACTTGAAAGGCTATGGTGGCCAACTCTCTATAAAGATGCTAGGGAGTATACAAAAAGGTGTGATATTTGTCAAAGGGTAGGGGAAGCTATCACAAGAGATGAAATGCCATTGGGACTGGTACTAATAGATAACCCATTTGAAATGGTCCATAGACTTTATTGGACATATTGAACCACTTAAAAAGTATTCTAAAGCAAGATTCGTTATAATTAGAGTAGAATATCTCACAAAATGGGCGGAGGAAAAACCCAAAAAGGATTGTACCTCAAATACTGCCACAAGATTCTTGTACAAGAACATAATTACAAGATATGGATGTCCACTTAGTATAGTGAGTGACTAAGGGAAACATTTTATGAATAAAATGATAAAAGAATTACTACAAAATTTCACGATAACAAACAAAAACTTCTTTCCCTATCACCCACAAGATAATGGGGCAAGTAAAGCACTGAAAAAGATAATTGGGAAAGGCTTTACTAAAATGTGTGATAAAAATAGGATGGATTGGGATATAAAATTCCTACAGTACTCTCAACATACCACACATCATATAAAAGTACCAATAAGTTCACCCCATTCCAATTAATTTATGGTATTGACATTACAACCCCTATGAACTTTATAATCCCCAACATGCATACTACACTCACCTTGTGGTTGGAAGTTGACCAATCCTTGGTATAATGGATAGAAGATTTAGATAAATTAGACGAGTATTAGCAAATTGCAATATATAATCACCAACTTGAAAGCTAGAGGCAAAAGGAATGGCATGATAGGAACTTGAGGTTGAAAATATTTAAAATAGGGGATCTAGTATTACACTATGATATCAAGTTTAAGAAACAATGGAAATTATAGGTGCACTGGTTAGGACCATACTCTATTTATGAAAATTTGAATTCGGTGGCAGTGAGATTATATAAAATGGATAACAATAAAATAACAAGGTATGTGAATGATGCCAAACTTAAACATTACCCCCTACCCAAGGGATAAAATCATAAAGAGTGAACAAACATAAATCGTATATTATGTAATATATATGTAACTCTAGAGTAGAAAAATAAAATCATTAGTAGGAATGAGACTTCAAATAGTTAAAAAAACCCATGAAAGCTAATGGGAAAGTGGCATTAATATGACAAGCGAAGACATCACTATTTAAAACCCCATAACTCCACTCAAATTACTTTGCATTTCAAATACTCTTGCTACAACTCTCAACAATGACAACCCCAACTCTAGTTGATGTCATTGATGCAAAGCAAGGTGGAAGAACACAAATCAACTCAATCAAACCCTTAACAAAATCATAACATCTCAAATACAAATATTTCATGCCTTGTAGCAAAGAAAACAAGGTATTTTAGTCATAACTTTTAGATAAGACCTTCAACCCACAACCTAAAACCTGTTTTGGATACCCATTAATCCATTTTAAAATATATCTCAAAATAAATATGGGTTTCTTTGGAACATAAGCCTCAAAAAACTATTGCTACACTTCACTAAGGCCTAATTTAGGCTTGTTTTGGTAGGTCACTTTGTAATTTTCACAACCCAAACCTCAAAATATCATGCCACCAGCCCATGTAAGGAAAATTAGATGTGGAAACAAATATCCTAACATCAAAACCTTAGGGAAGAATGCAGAGACACTTTTAAATTTTACAATTATAGTTCAATTAAGATGCACTTTGAAATAAATAGCAAAAACAGAGAATTAGACAAACATAGATGAACACCAGATTTACGTGGGAAAACCCTTATGGGAGAAAAACCCACCACACCAAGAGAAGTCACTTCATATTACAGTAACAAATAATTACATATAGAGTTCTGACTTATCTTTCTGATGCCAGATTACAGTAGCTTTCACAATGATCAATCTTTTATAGGAACCTTCAAGTTACAATATTTTCAGAATAGAAATCACTATGATACAATTTGAACTGTTCACATGATTGTTCTTCGAACCAACCAAACCAACGAGCATCTGCAACTACAAACTATATTCATGGTGTTCCCTGTCTGTCGAGCTTCCTGTCAGAACTGCCACAATGAACTGTCTTCCAATGGTTCCCATTTGGCTTCTCTGATTGGTCCACGAGACTCCACATAGGATGGTCAAAAGGTCAAAAGGAAATCAAGTTGTGTTGGAATATCTATGAGAAACTCACCGTGTCTCCCCGATGCCAACACAGTCAGCATTCGATATCGCCAAGAGTTCATCCTATCGGCAAGATGTTTTACCGAGCTCACAAGTTGCATCGACTTCAGTTTTCCTTTCAGAAAGACTATCGCTCTTCGGTAAGATCACATACCGATATTCAAAGTCACATCAAAATGTCATACCATTGGCAAAACATTTTGCTCTTGCCAAGACTTCCCACTGAGTCTTCATGTTGTTCTGAAGCATCCACCAGTCGGCGAGACTCATCGTTTTTGCCAGGACTTCATACCGAGGTCCATAAGTCACATAGACATGAGTATTCACATCGGCAAGACAATTGTCTTTCACCGAGATATCTTATCAAGTTCTTTATGTTCCTCTGAAGCCTCAAGTCATACCGAACAGTCGACAAGACTTATTTCCATCGTTAAGACCTCACAACTAGATCTTTTGTGCTACCCTGAGTGTACACCATCGGTGAGACATTCCTTATCAATATAAGTCATACCGAACTCCAAGACTTTCTCCGAAGACTTCAAACCAAACACTGTCGGCAAGACTTCTTACCGATCCATCTCATGTTATACCAATGTATACTGTCGGTGAGACAAAGCAACTGTCACCAGGAGTTTATAACGAAACCTCTGAGTTACCCCGAAAGACACCAAGTGAATGCTATCGGCGAGACATTCATATCGGTAAGACCTCATACCGAAACCTTAAATCTTTCGGCCAAGTCTCTCCGATATACGATAGAATGGGCTATCGGCCAAAGATCTCCACTCAGTAAGACTTCTTATTGAGCCACCATAGGTTATCCGGATGACTCCAATGAATAAGTGTTCGGCGAAACTCCTGCAAGGTCACAATGACCTATACAAAACACAATGTTTCAAAGCTGATAGTTGGCCAGACATTAAAAATATCACACCGACTTGGCTCCAATAGAGGTTACAGCCTGTGATGATTTAGGAATATATTTCCAATAGCCCAAACATGTCCAATATTTTCTAAAAAATAAATTCCATCACCCAAAACAATTTCTACAAATCTTTTTTACAAACCCTATCACCTATGCAACCTTTTATGCCCAAAACAAGAGAATTTCCACTTAGGGCATCATCTAATCTTCATCAAACCTCCTCCACTACTCATGTAAACACCATAAACTTAAAATACATCATATATAACCCTATTCCACTGATTCTTAAAGGTTTTCATTGGTGGAATGGTGATATTTCCATTTTTTTGCTCTCAAAGCACCAAAACCTAGGTTTTCAAAGCAGTTTGGAGTAAAATGTTTCTAAAATACTCAAAATTGAATGAAATTTTATGAGACCAAGTTTTTTGAAAATTTGATTCAATTCCACATCACCTCCAATCAATTTGAGACCACTTGAAGTCTGTAAAAGTCTGTACAACCTCATGTAGCAATAAATTACAATGAGAAAATGCAGAAAACATGCTTTATTGATGAACAACTTTCCAAAAATCACCTCTAGAACCTTGGTTCAACCATTACATGATGTATTTATGATTTTACAACCAAAATCACCCAATTACAACTACCTTTTAACTCCCTAACTATTCAACTTCCTCCAAAATGCAAAAATGCAAAGTTGCATAACAACTTTTTGCAACTTTTTGCCATTTTTACAATATTAACCAAAATTGACTCCCAATAAGCCAACTGACATACAATGAAATTAATCATGTTATTAAAGAACTTATTACACCAAAGAAACTAAAAACTAAAAAAAACCAAACATTTACAACATTTTCATATTAAAAGCTATGGTGCCCTGCACCATACTCCCCAAGCAAAAGGAACTCAAGTCCCCTTAAGGACTATGTAGCATCAACAAATTCATGTTTGTCCATGATATTCTCTAACCACCACATGTTACTCCATTAGACAATCCCTTCCAATGAATCATGTATTGAAAATTAGCATTGTCTTTTGGCTTTGACCGGTCCTCCACATGAGAATGTTGCTCTTCCTTTGATAAATGATTTGTGGTTCCTCCCTTATCTGGAAATGTTGTCAAATCTACCTCTTGACCTACTACCATGTATCTTCCACTCTTGCAATGAGCTTCCTTCTTCACTCCCATTGTGTGCTTAAACTTGCTCTTTTTCATCTTTAATCTCTTCACTCTTCCTTTCCATCTCTTTTATCTAATGTTCTACCCCTATGATTGTTGCTTTATCAGGTTCACCAACCTTTGATTTGAGAAAAACACAATGACCACTATCCTCTCCTTAAAACATTGAATATAATACCTCCTCTAGCCTCTTATCAACATACCTTTTAAACCAACCTTGAATCTACAAAATCAATTCATCCTTGACCTTCCACAAATCATATTTTGACACCAACTCAATATCACTTCCCTCCAAATTCAAACCATTCTTCAAGTCTGTTGTCTTAGTATTTTCATGTTTAGTGGTGGCTACAAAGTTCATGTTTTCCTCTTCATCTACCTTTACAAACTCTTTCCTACCAATCATCATCACATTGGCTACCTTACTTTGTCCTTTATCATCTTCTATCAATGGTGTCTGTGGATTTAAAAATCCTCCAAGCTCCCTTCGGGTTGATAATATTATTATTAGCCTCGGTTTGCAACCCATATATTTGAATATCTACGGCCCCCTTTTTGAAGAGCTTTCCCACTATCGCCACGTTTCCATTGCATGCTCCTTGCAAAGATTTCCTCCCTTGCTTCTCTACTGAGCTCTTCCCGCGTGCCATGTAGCATCATTCCACGAACACTTTTTGGTGAACCCCACAGTCAGCGCTGGTAGTGAAGACTTCTCCACGTGTCTTCTCCGTGGGGATTTTCATCACAAGAAAGGAAGATTAATGAACAACAGGCCCCAACCTATCACCACATATCCTAACCAACCTTGTGGGTGAGCAGCACATGTTTGCATGGGATGTTGCTACTTCTACACTAGGACCACCACACTCATTTACAGGGGATGCATCTGACTTGAAGGGGACTGCATTCCATGACTCAAAATCTTTTCTGTTTCAATGGCCTTGGGAAATCATTGCTCATGATGAAGGAATCTTTTATGTTACTGGCTTTTAGGTAATGGGATGTTTCTTTATAAATACTGCTTCTTCTTTCCAAAAATGAGTTCAGAACATACAAGAAAATTGTGAAAAGAAAAAAGGCCTATGGGTGATCCCACAATAGTGGTTTACAATTTTTGGCCAAACTGGACACTAAAATAATTTTTTCTAACTAAATCTTCACTTTCAGGCACCTATAGCGGCTAAACCGTGAGGAATTTGAAGATGATGCAAACTAGAGTTTCATGAAATTTTTTCCATAGATTCTAAATATATTTTTTTCAAAATTTTTGGAATCATATTGCACCTCTTTTTCCATCTCCCTCGAAAACTAGTTTTTTTCATAAAACAACATTTTTAAGGGGTGACAGTCACCATATAATGCATAAATTTTTTTCCATGAAGGATAAAATTCTAATTCATTTAAATTTAGATTTTTAACTCTAATATCTAGTTCTTCCACTTGGTTAGATAGTGTTTTATTGAATATTTTTTCCTTAATCAAGTTTCGAAGTCAAACCAATTACAATTCAGACATAGGTGGACCGTATAACGCGTAACCTTTTTTGTATGTATCGAAATTAAATTTTTATTTTTTGTTGGATCAAGGACTTCAATATATAGTGCACTCATATTTTTAATTTTTTTTTTTGATAATCTACTATTTTTCCACATGTGTACAACAACGATCTTGATTTTCGATGAAAAACATACATTCACAAGAGATAAAAAATAAATATAATAATCAAATTAAATTTAATTAAAATTATACTTTTTTGGAAGCTTATAATAAGGAATGCATACAAAAAAATAAATTTTAAATGAATTCATTTGATCTCCTAAAAGGTAAATCAAAAGTGGTTTTTTATCAGCATTTTGATAGGTGTAAAGGAGACTCCATGATAGGTGGTTTGATCAAACCATCTTCAATTGGAATCCTTTATATGGAACTTTTCAAGGCTTAAATCATTATACTTTCTAAAAATATGTGATTTCAGCAAAAATCTGGATCTCCCAGAAAGTGTAAACCACTATTGCGGCAACACCCCTTTTGTATTGTTTTTTTATCATTGTATAAGACTCGCAGACTGTGCCATTATTGTTCGCCCTTTCTGAAAATTTCTTAGCTATTTGACAAAATATTATACTGTGCCATTATTGTACTGAGTAGTTTATTTGTAGAACTTTTATAATTTTAATATAAGTTTGTTGATTTAGACCATGTCTTGGAATCTTCTCTTCAGTAAAAATGTATGGGAGTTGTTTTATGTTGTTGAATAGATTATTTGGGTTTTCATCTATGTTATATGTTATTCCAGGACATGAAGATTACTGAGTGGGCCCTTAAATCCCATCTAAAAGGTAGATTTATTGTGCCTACACCTACATCTTGGCACATCGCCTTAGTTAGATCTTTATTTTATATATTTGCTTCCTTTTCCCATTCCAGACCCCCAACTATAGAAGGAGTTGAATTTTTTAAAAACACGGAGGTCACTCAGTTTAGCACAATTGGTCCCCCATTAATTAAGTTTCCCATAAGGCTATTGCTTGTCAATTTTAGGCATCAACAGTTTCTTTTTTTGGCACACCTAGTGGGACTTGTTTTTAATGTATCTAAATTCAAAGTGGGTGTATGATCCATCGGCCTATTTCTAGATCCCAAATAGTGAATAACCCTAGCCTGGTAGTGCCACCACTAATAACAGTATGAACTAGAACCCATCTGAGGAATGCTTTGATCCCTCCACCAACCATGTTGCCAATTTCTAACATAAATTATGTGGCATGGGATGTCAGAAGCCCCCTTATAGCACTAGTAGCACCCGTCGTTTGGGCCCTTATCCCTTCTTCTGTGCTAAAAGATTTTCCAAAATTCAACGGAGAAGACTCAAAGGCACCATTCAACCATCTACAAGATGTGGCAGATGTATGTTTGGTGCATGGTGTCACCAACCAAAATGTCACTCTAAGGTTGCTTGCAGCCTCTTTCAAGGGCAAGGCGCTAGATTGGTACTACACTTTGGAAGCTAACACTATTGGTTCCTAGGACCAACTTGGAGATCCTTTCTATGAGAGATTTTCAAACAATGGAGATTGGTCTTCACTATATCAGCAACTGACGACCATAAAGAGGATCCCATATGAAGCCATGACCGACTTCAATGCCTATTTCCACACAACTTGGTAGAGGATCTAGGTTACTATCCACCCACTAGCTGAGTTGGCATTCATGTTCTACTTGAAATCCATCAATGACGACATCTCAATGATGATACAGTCTCTTGACAAAACCACTCTACCGGATGCATACAACATCATTGTTAAAGCAAAGAACAACCTGATTGATGCCAGAAAGTTGTCGCCTTACCTTACTATGCCTATATTTCCAAAGATATCAACTCTCACCTAGGATATGGCATCTAAAAATGCACCTACTCCTCCCCAATCTATGTACACATATCTGAGCATGCCACAAAACATTGCTTCCACGTTTGGCTCTTCAAAATATGAGATGAGAGATGTCAAAGAGCTATTGCAGACCATCTTAAACAAAATAACTACCATCAAGCAGAATCAGGCTACACCTCCGAAGCCAACCTACCAAAATTATCAAGGTGAAAGATCTTCCTACCAACAAAATTAGTTCCAAGGAGGCCCACACAAAAATTCATAGACTCAAACAACTAATCAGATGGTGCCAGTCCCTACTCTACTACAGAATTCTCACCCAAGCTCAAGTAGATAATTGATCATGGGGCAAAACAATCTTGCCAATGACATCAATCCCTGGTGCTTCCCCTGCGGCGATGCACATATGCCCTGAAATTTCCTATGTGGAAACCGATAGCAAAAGGTGGTAGAACAACGCAGCCAAGGCACAACATCAAACCTTGGAGGTTATGTATATGCCTCTCCCTAGATGGAAAATGCAGTACTCACCATTTAAATGCAAGGGAAGTCCCTAGAGCAAGAAACAGATATAGCCCCCAACCACTCGCTCTTCTCATGGATGGAAGAAGAAGAGGCGGTGTTTGCAAACGATACATCCACATCGAAAGCCTCACAAGTGCAGTTTGATTACAACACTCACTCTAAGAGGAGATTCACGGGTGAACCAGTCATCCCATAACCCAAAGGTTTCTTCAACCAAACTCCTAATACCTCCACGATTGCACAACAATTTCAGCTGTGAAGGGAAATTTTTATAACAAGGGCTAAGGAATAGAAGCCTTTGAATAAATTTCCTTTCAATGTGGTGGATCAATTGAAAAAATCCTTTTCTAATGTGTCCCTTTGGGATATCCTAGCTATTCTAGAGCAGAAGTCATTGTTGTAGAAGGCCCTACTAGAAGATGCAATCATTGAGCCAACAGATCAATCACTCAAGGGAAAGGCCATCGATTCATCACCTCCGGCCAGAGTCGTCACAAACAGTGCAGAGGAATCCTCCGCCAAAGTGAGAGGTAAGGCAAAATTGAAACCCTTTTTCCTAACTCTCATTGTGAGTAAGAAATTGTTGCACAATTCCATGATTGACTTTGGTGCTAGTACCACAGTCATGCCCAAGTAGGTAGTTGAAGCCTTAGGACTTAGCTATGAACCTTTAAAAAAATGGGTTATGTAGCTTGATGGGAACAAGGTTGAAACCATAGGTATCATTAAGGACCTCCCCTTGACTCTATTCTCCTGCCCTAGCATCACAATTCCACAAGATACTATGATCATAGATGTTCCCCCCATGTTTGGTCTTTTCTTATCCCAGGAATTCACTTCCAAGATAGATGGATATCTTTCTTTAGATTGGTCACACTTGAACTTTAGGACCAAACACAAAGCTAAAATGAAGATAGTGTTTGAACCTCTACATTCGAAACATGTGGTTGATGAAGCTATGATCAACTTTGAGGCCACTCATACCTCTTTCACCAAAGATGAAATGTATTGTACTGAGCTACTAGAGGATGAGAAGGTGGCTAGAGACCAGAATGATTCAGAGGAGGAACTCTTGAGTGAATATATAGACACTGATTCTTTCAAAAATTATCATGCTACGGGATTGGGGACTTATGTCATCTATGATGAAGATCAAGTGATCCCGAAGGTCGTGAAGGAATCCAAGAATATTCCAGTCTCATAGATATGGGTGCTACATTTTGATGGAGTGAGATGCAAAGTTGGCATGAGAGCTGGGATATGTTTGACATCCCCATCCAATGAAAAGACACTCAGGTCTTTTCACTTCTAGTTCACTTATTCGAACAATGAAGATGAATACAAAGGCCTAGTGCAAGGTCTAAGCCTTGTAGAGTGGATGGGAATTAATAAAATAATGGTCTTCGAAGACTCTAAGCTAGTGGTCAATGAAGTCTGAGGCCTCTCCACAACCAAGAATGTCTGCATGAGATCCTATAGACACGGAGTCTAGGACCTGATCAAGGGATTTGAAGCCTTCAATATCCAAATAGTTCCCAAAGAGAAAAATGTAGATGTGGATCACATGGGAGCAGATGTGGATCACATGGTAGTAATAAGATCTTAGTTTGCTTCTAGCTTAATTCATAACATACACTTTGTGTGAGTGATCATCTGACTAACAATCCCAAATAATGATCAAATTTGGCAAGTGTTTGAAAGTGATGAACACATCACCTCATTCATCCAACAGTCAGGAGAGTTCGTTGAGCAACTCCAACCGAAGATTGTCAAGGCCTATGAAGGATAAATTATTCAGTTGAGGTCCAACAAGCTTCTAAAAGGATTGGTCACTCTCAAAAACCTATTTGATTGTGATGATGTGAGAAATGATGAGGAATTTTGTAGCAGAAAAAAGTGACTATGCAGACCTTTAGGTCAGAGATGGTAGGAAGCTTAAAGTTGAGAAGGATGTCTCACATCATGATAAAGAAAGAATCATCCATTTCTGTGAGAAATATGGACTAGTGGCCTGGTCATACGATGACCTCAAGGGATATGATATTGAAATCATCCTGTTGGATGCTATGATTGTGTTGTTGATATGTGGTTTTCATTGATGTCAACACTATTGGAATTTGATGTATTAAAGGCTATATATGTCGAGGATATTGAGAAAATTGTAAAAGAAACTATTGTAGGTTCCCAATGGAACTGTGAAGGTCATGAAGGTGTCTTGTTTTGTACATTGAAAATAAACTGATGTGGACTAAAGGGTTTATTTCTAAGTGTATCTAGTCCATCCTACAAAAGTTTCAAAGGTCTGCGTGAAGATTTGTTCGAGTTATGAAGATCCGTATTCTAACAGTGTTTCTATGGTATATGTCAGTGTTCTTGATTAAAGTTGGCATAATATTGGTAACTCTACTTGTTGCAGATTTTTCTCTGTTGTTTCTTAGTGCTCGTGGATGTTTCTATATCATGCTCTATCCTTGTTGCACATCCACGTTGATTGGTGTGCTCGTGGTTGAATATTTTTTCTCGGTATGTTCAATTTTTGTGTTCTTGGTTGATATGATGGTTGTAGCATGTTGCAGATCCTTGAAGATCTAATTTTGTATGTTTGGCATGCTCAAGGATATTTTTTTGGGTCACATCTTGGTATTGGCCGATGGTGTTTGATCCACATTGAAAATTTATTTGTAAATTTAGGCCGACATTGAAAATATGTTTTATATTTTTGGCCGACTAAGTTGTTGATGTAATTTCATGTTGTAGATATATAAGAGAGATTGTTTGAGCGAAGTTAGTGTGTGCATAAGAGAGAATGTATGCCAGAGAAAGTGAAAATGTGTGATTAGTGTCCAAATCATTTGATTGCAGAGCAGAGTGAGAAGAATTGTGAGCGAAGTGTGAAGAATGTTTTCTATGCATAACTGGAATTGTAATCAGGGTTTTGAAGAAGCTATTTTCTTAGTTCACAATTTGAATGGTTTTAATCCAAATATTTCTAGGGAAATGAACCCTCCTATATTTGAGTAATGAGCTCTAGGAAATGTGTCTGAATGCATGTGCATTCCCAATTTATTTCCATTATACTTTTAATAGGGTATAATATTGTGCACTAACATCCACCATGGTTTTTCCTGTAATAGGGTTTCCACATAAAAATCTTGGTGTTCTCTGTGTTTCTGATGTGTTGATTGTTTATGGTTCATTCATCAGATCTAAGATTAAGTTTAGTTTGAAAAAGTTAAAATATTATGTGACAACTGATTCAACCCCCCCTCTTAGTTTTATGTCCTTGTTTTTTCAACAATTGGTATCAAAATAGGTTCCTCTGAAGAATTTTAAAAGCTTAAGGTGATTTGAGATGGTATCATACAAGAAGGACAGTCCTAGATTTGATGGAACAAACTACTCATTGTGGAAAGCTAAGATGGAGTGTCATTTTAAGTGTATTGGTGAACCCTTCTAGAAAATTACAAACAATCAATGTGTTATTCCTCAGAATGGTCCTTCCACTGCTGATGAGATTAAAGAGGCTGAGAATAATGTCAGGGCTATGGAAGCTTTGTTGAGTGCTCTAATAGATTTAGAAATGAAAAATGTGTTAGGTCAAAAGACAACTCATGAGATGTGGATGAAGATGGAAACCTTATATGAAGGATATGTACATGTGAAGATGGCTAAGCTACAGAGTTTGAAAGGAGAGTATGAAAATCTGAGGATGGGTGAAGATGAAAATATTTCTTCTTTTATGCAAAGAGTAAATGAACTAGTGATGGGTATTAGATGTGCTGGTGGTATCCTGGATGAGAAAGAAATTGTGGCTAAGGTGCTCAAATCATTGCCTCCCTAATACAAAGCAAAGGCTTGTGATATTGAAGAAACCAGATCATTGACGAATGTGACAAGAGATACACTGATTAGTAAACTTGCTACCTTTGAGTTGAGCGAATTTGGTGATTCTATTCCTAAGACTGAAACTACATTCAAGGCTACTATATCCAAAAGAAATAAGCAAAGATATGATCCGAGAGAGAGTTCTAGAAAGACGTTCAAGTATGAGGAAGAAATAGAAGTAGAAGAGTTGGAAGCATTGATTGTAAAGAAAGAAGGTAGAGGAAAAGGTAAGTCTAAAGGAAAGCTTCCTATCAAATATTTGTCTTGCAGTAAAGTAGGTCATTTTGCATCAAGGTGTCCTAAAAGAGTTCCTAGATCTATGCCTTACAAATCTAGATTCTAAAAGAAATGAAGATGATGAAGAAGGAGTAACTGATGATGAGTCTGATAAAGATAATGGAAATGAAGATGATTGGGTTTTCATTGCTATCAAGGAAAATAGTCCTATGGCTACTAAATCTGCTAAAGTTGAGAAAGCTCTTGCAGCCCAAATTGAAGAAAAGGATGAGTGGGTCATTGATAGCGGATGCTCACATCATATGAATGGTGAAAAAAGAAAATTTGTAAGTCTAGAGAAGTATGATGGTGGGGTTGTCAGATTTGGAGATAACAATGCTTGTGTGATTTGTGACAGAGGATCTATTTGTCTTGGTGGTAAGCATAATACTGATGATGTTCTTTATGTTGAAGGCTTGAAGCACAACCTGTTGAGTGTTGGACAGATGGTGGATAGGGGTTATGATATTCATTTCAAAGATGGAAGATGCAAGATATATGGAAGTTCTGGAAATGTAATTGCTTCAAGTAAACAGATAAAAGGTAATATTTTTCACCTAAATGTTGCCAGTGAAAGTTTTTTAATTGCTCAAGTAGATGAAAGCTAGTTATGGGATAGAAGGTTGTGTCATGTGAATTTTGATAACATTGTCAAAATAAGTTCCACTCAAGCAGTAAGAGATTTACCTAAGCTAGTGAAGCCTGCTAGCACAATTTGCAAGGAGTGTCAAATGGGAAAATAGACTAGAGTTTCTTTTCGAAGCAAACATCATTCAAATGGATTACTGGACCTTGTGCATACTGATCTATGTGGTCCTTCCAAAGTCATAATTATCCATGGTGAAATGTATTTACGCTGCTTATTGATGATTATTCTAGAATGATATGGGTTGCTTTCTTAAGAGAAAAATGTGAAGAATTAGAGAAGTTCAAAAGTTTCAAAGCCATGGAAGAGAGTGAGAAAGGTCTAAAAATAAAATGCTTAAGGTTAGACAGAGGTTGTGAATTCACCTCCAGGGAGTTTTATTCTTTCTGTGAAGAGCATGGAATTAGAAGACAGTTGTCTACTCCCCGAACCCCTTAATAGAATGGAGTTGCAGAGAGGAAGAATAAAACAATTTTGGATGCTACTAGAACAATGATGATTGGAGGAAATGTACCTCACATCTACTAGAGTGAAGTTGTAAGCACTATTGTGTATGCATTGAATTGGGTAAATGTAAATGGTAATTCTGGTAAGACTCCTTTTGAACTATGGTTTGGTAATAAGCCTATTGTTAAATACTTCAAGATCTTTGGAAGCAAGTGTTATATCAAGAGAGATGATGATATAGGAAAGTTTGATGCAAGAAGTGATGAAGGAATATTTATAGGCTACTCTACTAAAAGCAAGGCCTACCGGTGCTATAACAGAAGATTAAGAAAAATGGTTGAGAGTGAAAATGTGAGATTTGATGAGGATTTTGCTAAATCATCTAGATATTATGGATATGATTCTGATGAAGACAATGTACAAACAAAGGGAAGAATGTTCAAAAACAAAGTAAACTTCAAATTGTGCCATATGTTCTGGTAAGACAACTTCAATTTGTTCCAGTAAATCAAGATAGTTAGGAAGCATACACAAGTGCAAGTGCAAAAGATAGAATAGAAGAATAAGAAGTTCAAGAATAGAAAATATGAGGTATGTAAAGCTAAATCATTTTGAAAATCAAATTATAGGAGATAAGAATAAAGGTGTGCAAACTAGAAGAAATATTGTAGAAGAGTATTGCCTGATATCCAAGATTGAACCTAAGGATGTCAATGAAGCTTGCAATGATGAACAATGGATGGAATCTATGAAGGAAGAATTAATGTAGATTGAAAAGAAAAATACATGGGTACTTGTTCCTAGACCTAAAGATAAGAATGTGATTGGTACTAAATGGGTCTTTCAGAATAAGTTGAATGAACAAGGTGAAGTGGTCCTGAATAAAGCAAGACTGGTATGTAAAGGGTATTCACAAATGGAAGGTATTGATTTTGAAGAAACCTTTTCCCCTGTTGTTGGAATTGAAGTTGTAAGGTTATTTCTTGCTTATGTTGCATATAAGAACTATAAAGTCTATCAAATGGATGTGAAGTCAGCTTTTATGAATGGTGTGTTAGAAGAAGTATATATTGAACAGCCAGATGGATTTCAACTAATTGACAAGGAAGACATGGTTTGTTGATTGAAGAAATCTCTATATGGACTCAAGCAAGCCCTCAGAGCCTAGTATGCTAGATTAGACAAATACTTATTAAAGTTTGGATTCAATAAAGTTACTACTGATAGCAAATTATTTTTCAATTCAGATCATGATAAAGAATTAATTATTAAGGTCTTTGTTGATGATATTATTTTTGGAGGAGATGATAATCTATGTATGAAGTTTGCTAATGAAATGAAGAATGAATTTGAGATGAGTATGATTGGAGAGATGAAATTATTTCTAGGTTAGCAAGTTACTCAGGTAAACAAGGGGATCTTCATATCTCAGTCCAAATAAGTGAGAGAACTGTTGAAGAAGTTTGGCATGGATGACTCAAAACCTGTTGGTACTCCCATGGTAACCGGATGTAAGTTGAAACAAAATGATGATTCTCCTAAGGAAAATCAAACAAGATACAAGTCAATGATTGGTGGATTGCTCTATTTAACTCAGACCAGAGCAAACATTATGAATGTTGTATGTATGGTTGCTAGATTTTAGGCTGATCCAAAAGAATCTCATGTGACTATTGTAAAGAGAATTTTTAGGTATCTGAAAGGAACAGTTGAATTTGGGCTTTGGTATCCTAAGGGTGATGATCTTACTTTGAATGCATATACTGATGTGGATTGGGCAGGAGATGTAGATGATAGGAAAAGTACTAGTGGTGGTGCTTTCTTCCTAGGAAAGAAACTGGTGTCTTGGTTAAGAAAAAAGTAGAATTCCATTTCCCTATCTACTGCTAAGGCAGAATATATTGCTGCTACAAACAACTGTACTCAAGTGATGTGGATGAAACAGATGCTGACAGATATCAGAGTAGTATATGATGAACCTATTTCCATATACTATGACAACTCAAGTGCAATTAACATATCAAAGAATTTGGTGCTACACTCTAAGACCAAGCATATATCAATCAAGTTTCACTTCTTGAGGGAAAAATTAAGTGAGAAATAAGTCAGACTGGAGTATGTACCTACCAAAGAGTAGATTTTTGACATTTTCACCAAGCCATTGTTGAAGGATACTTTTGAGTATCTCAAAGGGATGCTAGGGGTGATTACCCCTCCTAATATAAACTAAAGATACATTTTCTTACATCAATCCATGCACTTCATAAATATTTCCCGATCCGGATTGATTTTTTTGTGGCTGCTACTTAGGAGGAGTAGTCAGCTGTGTAGATATGTGGTTCAAAGCTTGTATGTGGGAAGATAATTCTTATCTTTTCCATTGATGTCAAATGGGGAAAAGAGTAATGTGAAAAACTACTACTTACCTGGAATAAAGAGTCATGTGGGGAGAAGATAATGTAGAATCTAGGTTAAGGAAGAAGAGTCAGGAGTAAGTGTTGATTGAAAGTTGGGTTGATGGTGTTTTTCACATCATGTGTTGCCATCAATGCCAAAGGGGGTAGATTTTTGGATGTTGTGATTGTGTTACTGATATGTGGTTGTCATTGATGTCAACACTATTAGCATTTGATGTATTAAAGGTTGTATATCTCGAGGATATTGAGAAAATTATAAAAGAAAGTATTGCAAGTTCCTAGTGGAACTGTGAAGGTCATGAAGGTATCTTGTTTTTTACATTGAAGATAAACTATTGTGGACTAAAGGGCTTATTGTTGAGTGTATCTAGTCCATCTTCTAGAAGTTTCAGAGATCTGCATGAAGATTTGTTCAAGTTACGAAGATCTGTGTTTTGATAGTGTTTTCGTGGTTTCTGTCAGTGTTCTTGACTAAAGTTGGCATAATATTGGTAACTCTATTTGTTGTGGATGTTTCTCTATTGTTTCTTAGTGCTTGTGGATGTTTCTAGATCATGCTCTGTCCTTGTTGCACATCCACGTTAATCGGTGTGCTTGTGGTTGAAGATTTTTTCTCGGTATGTTTAGTTTTTGTGTTCTTGGCCGACATGATGGTTGTGGCATGTTACAGATCCTTGAAGGTCTAATTTTGAATGTTTGGAACACTTGAGGATATTGTTTTGGGTCACATCTTGGTATTGGCTGATGGTGTTTGATCCACATTGAAAATTTATTTGTAAATTTAGGCTGACATTGAAAATATGCTTTATATTTTTGGTCGACTAAGTTGATGTAATTTCATGTTGTGGATATATAAGAGTGATTGTTTGAGTGAAGTTAGTGTGTGCATAAGAGTTAATGTATGCCAGAGAAAGTGCAGATGTGCGAATAGTGTCCAAATAATTTGATTGCAAAGAAGAGTGAGAAGAAGTTTGAGCAAAGTGTGAAGAAGGTTTTGTGTGCTTAACTAGAACTGTAATCAGGATTTTGAAGAAGCTATTTTCTTAGTTCACAATCCAGATGGTTTTAATCTGAATCTTTCTTGGGTAGTGAGCCCTCTGTATTTGAGTAGTGAGCTATAGGTAGTGTGTCTGAATGCATGTGCATTCCCATTATTTTTCATTATACTTTTAACAGGGTATAATATTGTGGACTAAAATCCACCATGGTTTTTCCCCTAACAGGGTTTCCACTTGAAAATCTTGGTGTTCTTTGTGTTTTTGATGTGTTGATTTTTTATGGTTTATTGTTCATTCATCAGATCTGAGATTAAGTTAAGTATACTTTGAAAAAGTTAAAATATTTTGTGACAACTGATTCACCTCCCCCCTCTCAGTTGTATGTCCTTGTTTTTCCAACACATCCAACATACCATAGAACTGACAAAAGGTGCAAAACTAGTCTGGAAAAAGCAAAGGTCAGTTAATCGAAAGATTGAGGCATTGATGGAGCAAGAGCTGACAAAGCTAATTCAGTCCTAGATCATTTTCTTGATCAAGCACAGTACATGGGTATCCAACCTGGTTCTAGTTTGAAAGAAGAATGGAGACATCCACCTATGTCTTAATTTCCAGGACCTGAACAGAGCATCCTTGAAGGACCACTACCCCTTACCTTCTATGGAGTCAATCTTGCAAACAATGGCTGGATCAGAGATGTTTTCTCTACTAGACAGCTTCTCCGGTTACAACCAGATCCAAGTAAAAGGGGAGGATCAACACAAAACAACGTTCACTAGCAAGTGGGGAAAGTTTGCATATGCAAAAATTCCTTCCGGCCTCTCAAATATGGGAGCTACCTTCCAATGGGAAATGGATATTGCTTTGAGGGAATTGATCAATAAAATCATCTTGATTTACCTGGATGATCTTATGGTGTTTTCTAAGAGTAAGGAAGATCATTTTGATCATCTTGAAATGGTTTTTAAAAAATTCCAGGAGTTCGGGATATCCCTGAACCCGAAAATATG
Source organism: Sequoia sempervirens (assembly GCA_007258455.2). Taxonomy (NCBI): domain Eukaryota; kingdom Viridiplantae; phylum Streptophyta; class Pinopsida; order Cupressales; family Cupressaceae; genus Sequoia; species Sequoia sempervirens. The sequence goes on along the minus strand of VDFB02008915.1, from coordinate 20,609 downwards.
TGTCTTAGGAGTTCTACAAGGAAAACTATTGGGGAACGTGGTGTCCAAAGATGGAATTGCAATTGAACCAACGCAGGTGAAGGCAATGTAAGAAATTCCCCTTCCATTCAACAAGAAGGGAGTTCGGTACTTTCTAGGAAAGGTAAATTTTGTGAGAAAATTCATTTTTGATTTTGTAGGAATAATTAGACCTATCACCCTAATGCTCAAAAAGGATCATTTTTTCAAATGGAAAAAGAAAGCTAGAGAAGCCTTTGAGAAGGTTAAGGATGCTATCTCTTCAACACCTATACCGGTAAATCCAGACCTATCAAAGGACTTCATAATGTATGTATTCAATAGAAAATCCAACATCGCTACTGTTCTAACCCAAAAGGATGATGAAGGAAAGGGAGAAAATCCAATAGCATTTTACTCTTGGACCTTAAAAGATTATGAGACGAACTACAACTTCATTGAAAGGAAATTATTCGCCATTGTTAAGGGGCTCATGAAGTTCTGACACCTCATATATTACAAGGTAATGCTATATGTCATGCATTCTAGTGTGTGTGAGTATATCATGGAAGGAGAATGTATCAATGGGTTACTTTTTAGATTAATGTTTAGCATGATTAGATCAACAATATTAAACCCAAAGAGCTATGAAATACATTGAAAGCTTAAACAAATTAAAATAGTTATACCTATCACTCATGTTGCTTCCATGATTCATTTCCATAGCACCTTCTAGCTTGTAGAAATTGTCATTGTTAACCTCATATTTGTGTGTGTGAGGAAATGATTGTGATTAAGCCCTTTGCAAGTTTTGAAGGATTTGAATGAAAAATAATGACTATGCCTATGACAAATTGACAAATGACTATAATTCCTATGACAAGTAATCCAATTCAATAAACTAAATGCTAAGTATGTGAGTAAAATCTAAGCATAAATATGTCAGAATAATGAAGTGGTCACGAGAATGTGAGTAAATTGGTATTTTATAGAAAATACAATTTTGGACGGATGAACGAGATTGAAAGCTGATGGAAGCCTAAAATCAATGGATGAGATTTCACGTGACAATCCCTAATTAGGGTTAGGGAAAAATTATTAAATGAGTGGTCAAGATGTCATTTGAGAAAATTGAATCGGTGGTCGAGAATAAATGTGACAATTAGTCAAAAAGATAAAGATTTTTGAAAATCAAGAAGATAAAGACTGCTTGATTTGTAAGATTCAAAAAATCAAGAGGATAAAGGTTGAACTGAAAAGCATATTTGGAAAATCAAGAATTTGCTCAAATACTTGATTTTTGGAAGAAGATTACCATTTTGAATTAAATTAATTCAAAATATAGATTTTGTGTGATAGTAAATAATTGATTTTTAGATTATTTACTAAAATGAAGTGACAGTTAATAAAGTGAGATCATTTTAAATAATTTATTTATTTAAAATGAGAGAAATGTTAAATTAGGCAATTAAATAATTAAAGATAATTATTTAATTTAGATTATTATTACCAATAATTAAATAAATTAATAAGTTCATTTAATTATGAGAATTAGTGACATATTAAATAAATAAATAAAATTCATTTATTTAATAATCAAGATGACATAAATGAATTAAATAAATTAAGAAATTTATTTAATTGTAAGAAGATAATAGACCATTAGTGATGTATTAAATGAATGAATAAAATTTATTTATTTAATAATCATGAAGAATAAATAGACATGAATTAATTAAATAATTATGAATTATTTAATTAATAGTCGAATGTGGACCAAGGACATAAATAAATGTCATAATTATGCTACGACGAAAGTGGTAAAATAGAGCTTGCAGGCATAGGTCATTTTTAAGTGTCTACATTTTGCCCCTCTTTTTCATAATGCAACATGTCACATTGTGACAAAGAAAGTAAGTCAGACACATGTTCTAGAGAAGGTATAGAGTATCAATGCCCCCTCGGGAAAATTTTCAAATTTTGGCCAGGTGATAGAAAAATTTGGAAAGTGTCCCAATAAGTCAATTTAATAACCAGAAAAACAATGGCGTAGCCGGTTTCAAATTCTGGCATGTTTTAGAGCAGCCAAAAGGGTGGTCAAAGTTGGTCAAAAGGGCCTCTAGTAATAAACGAGTTGACAAATGTCTTGGTTTTTAAACGGAAGTCTATTGTCAGTGATGATGGATTATAGAAGACCATACCGGCAAATGATGTAGTTAAAAATGAATTTGGAGATTTGTTTGTCGGTTATGTATGTCAAGGGGATGGCTTCGATCCACTTCATAAAATACTCAGTGGCGGTGATGATAAATTTGTGGCCATTGGATGAGGTAGGATGGATCTTGCCCACAAGGTCAAGTCCACATTGTGCGAAGGGCCAAGGAGAGTGATCGGCCAAAGCTCCTGCACTAGAGTGTGAATCAAATCGCTGCAAATCTGGAATTGGCGACAAGTCCTGACATATTCTAGTGCATCTTTCTCAATGGTTGGCCAATAGTACCCAAGTCTCGTTATCTTCTTGGCCAGAGTAGGACCACTCGAATGAGACTTGCATATACCCTGTTGTACTTTGTGTAAGGTTGTACGTGCTTCGTTGGTGTCGAGACATATAAGGAGGGTGTCATCAAAGCTATGGCAGTAAAGAGTGTTGCTAATGATGGCATATCTTGCGACTTTTCAAATAAAATACTTCCTCTGGTTATTGGAGAGATTAGGGGGAAGAGTTTGGGACTTAAGGTAGTCATTAATGTCTTGGTACCAAGGAGAATCTGGACCAACAAGCTCGCAGACCATCTCTGATTCTGGAATGTCATGGGTGGAGACTAATAGTTGTTCTACCAAGAAGTCCAGCTAAGGCATATTGCTTGGAATGTCAAGGAGAGAGTCGATCATAGCCATTGCATCTACTGCATTGTTTTGTGCTCTTAGAACTTGCTCAAAATTCACAGTGTGAAAATATGTCTGAAAGTTGTCAACCATTCATTTGTAGGGCATTAGTTTCTTATCCTTAGTGTCATAGTTATTGTTAACTTGGTTGATGACTAACTGAGAATCTCCATAGACATGTAGTGCTCTAATTTTCCATTTTATTGCCATTCTAAGTCCGGTAACAAGTGCCTCATATTCTACCACATTGTTTGTGCATAGAAAAGTTATGCGGAAGGATTTAGGAATGGAATCTCCTTGAGGGGTCATAAATAGGATTCTTGCCCCCAATCCATGATTAGTATGCGATCCATCAAAGTAGAGTCTCCAAGGTGACTTAGGTTCCGTGTGGAATATTGACTCATTTGGGAAATTTTCCACTAAAGGGTGATCACTTTGTATAGGTGTGTCCGCCAGTTGGTCTGTTATGACTTGTCCCTTTATTGCCTTTCTTTCTACATATTGAATATCATATTCACTCAAGATCATTACCCATTTTTCTAGATGTCATGTCAATGCTACATGACTCAATAGATATTTGAGGGGTTCAATCTTTTCTACCAACTGTGTCTCATGGATCAACATATAATGTTGTAGCTTATGAGCTACAAAGACAACTACTAGACAAGCACGTTCAATTGATGTGTAATTCAGTTCATACCCGACCAATGTTTGAATGATATAATATATGGACCTTTCTTTCTCGTCATGGTCATTATGTGCCAATAATTCCCCCAGTGTTGATGTAGTGGCCGAGATGTATAGAATTAAAGGCTTTCCTTGAATGGGAGGCATAAGGTCTAGTGGTGACAGTAAGTAGTCTTTGATTAGATGAAAGGCCTCTTCGCATTTATTTGTCCACACAAACAGGATTCCCTTGTGTAGAAGATATTGGAATGGTTTACACTTATCGACCAATTGTGCTATGAAGTGCCAAATAGATTGCACCCTACCTTGTAATGTCCAGAGTTCACTTATTCCTCTGGGAGGAGGCATGTCCATGATGGATTTGACTTTGGCTGGATTGACCTCAATGCCTCTTTGAGAAACTATGTATCCTAAAAAAAAGTTTTCCAGATGTTATTCCAAAGACATATTTCTTAGGATTCAGTCGGACTCTATATTCTTCCAGTCTCTTGAAAATTGTGTCTAATACCCTCAGATGATCTTTTCTTGCTACTGATTTAGCCAAAAGGTCATCCACATAATCTTCCATCATCTTATGCATCATATCATGAAAGATTGTGTTCATAGCCCTCTGATACGTGGTGCATGTATTTTTAAGACCAAAAGGCATGACATTCCAGCAGTATGTACCCCAAGGGCAAGTGAATGTTGTTTTATGTTGGTCTTCCAAGGCAATACAAATTTGATTGTAGCCTAAGAAACCATCCATGAGGGACAACATCTCGTATCCTACCGTGAGGTCGACTATGATATCTATTTTTGGCAATGGAAAGTCATCTTTTAGGCGTGCTTTGTTTAAGTCTCTAAAATCTATGCAGACATAGATCATTCCATTTGGCTTTGTAACTGGCACAAGGTTAGATATCCATTCAGCATAATCAATAGACTGTATGAACCTGACATCTAGAAGTTTCTTCAACTCAGCCTTGACTAATAGAGCGACCCGAGGATGCATTTTGCATAACTTCTATTTAACTGGTTTGGCATTCAACAATAATGGCAGATGGTGCAAAACCAATTCTGGGTGTTGTCCTAGCATGTCGGAATAGGACCATGCAAAGTTGATTTTACGGTCTATAAAGAATTTGTGAAATTTTGGTTTCTCTTCTTCAGTCAAGGATGTAGCAAAGAGGACCATTTTAGGATCTTTTGTTGTTGATATGTTGGCTTCAATGGTGTTCTATATGAGCATAGCTGATTCTCTTGAGTTATGGGAAGAATGTTCATTCCTCCATCTTTGGACGCCTCAGAGAGGTTTTCACCCGCAGATACATCCTTTGTTTTTACTCTTTTGTCATCAGAAGGTTCCTTTCGGTTTTCACCTAAAGACGTTTCATTTTTTGCTTTATTCTTATTTCTAATTTTGTGACTAGTGGACAAAGCAGTCTCCCTGAAGTAAACTGCACAATCTAGGTCAATGGTGAATCCAGACTTGTGATCACCACTGGGTATATCTTCACATAATCCCATAAACTCTGTGATGGCCTCATCATTTTGAAAGGTGTCCAAGAATGGCAGGCCTTGTTGGTCCCAATCAATTAGTTGTGGGTAGACTAAGGAAATGCCATTGTCAACATTGGTAAATTGAGGGGAGGATGTAGAAAGCATGTAGACAAATTCAGAGACATTGAAGATGAAGTTGTCATCATCCAATTCCACATCAAACTCTATCCAATATTCCCCTTCACTTGTCTCATATTCGTTGTCAAAGTAAGGGGTGAAGGACTCAGAATCGTGGGTATCAATGTTATCTGTCAATTCAGATGGATTTGACTGATGGTTATGGGGTTCAGATGGTGGGGCTTGTATGTCATGGGGAAGGTAAATGGGACTGTGACTATTTGGTGCTTGATAGATTTTAAATGTTTTCCAAAAAAAAAATTCAGAGGTAAGCTCCCTAGCTTTAAGGAACAAATCATCAAGGCAACAGTCACTTAAGGATCGTTGGGAGCCAAATTCCCACTCTTGGGAATCGGTTTCAGTAAAGGTTCCTTAACAGTCTCGACACTTTCCGAAGCATGCACATGCTCACTCGAAAGTCCATTGGTACGTCAGTCATCATTGTCAAGCAATCCATACCCTAATCCAAGATAATTTGGTATTTTGAAAGATTCTATGGGCTCTCTTCACCCAGTTTTATGTTTTCCTAGGCCACTAGTGCCATCGTAGCCTTTAGCCTTCATCGTGTTATATCCCTTACCATATTTCTTAATTGGTAATGGGGGTAGGCCTTCCATTTCCTTATAGAGCCATCCTATAATATTGACAATGTCCTCGTTACTCATGTCTCCCCATTTGATGAAAATCATTTTTGGTGGAACCTTGAAATTTTCTTTGGGTTCCATTTTAAAACATGGCTGACCATAGACCTTTAGAGACTTGGGTATTGTTGTGATGCTATATGCCCTATGTAGTTTGAATTCTCCACAGCCTAGGTCCTAGATCTTAACATTAGACTCAACTTTAGGAAGTGAGGGAGATGGTGGCATGGTGGAAGTCATGGATGGAGTGGATGTGGAAGATGATGCTAGTGTGGATGGGTCAATGTACTTGGAAGAAGAAGAGCTAGGAGCTTCTCGGTTGATGGGAACTTGGTTTTTATAAATACCCCTTAGATTGGTACAATATTGAAAAGGGTCGGGGTCTCCATATATGGTGATTTCTATGTCATCAAATGGGAATTTCAAGCATTGGTGATATGTGGAGGGGATGGACTTTAAGGCGTGAATCCATGGGCAACCAAGAAAAATGTTGTGAGGTAATTCTAGATCTAGGACCTGGCAAGTTGTTTCCACAATGACTAGCCGGACTCTGATAGGAAGAGAAATAACACCTCTAGAAGAACATTCATCATCATCATATGCTTTTATGACTATGCTCTTTGTAGGGTCTACACATGCATCAGAAAATCCTAGATCCTTAACCAGTTTTAAGGAGCATATGTTCAGTCCTACTCTGCCATCTACCAAAACTCTTCTGATCTTGTGCTTATGGATGAAAGTTTTGATATGTAGTGCATCGTTATGGTTGGTCTTGGGTGACGAATAATCCTGATCAGAAAAGGTGATGTGATGAGGTGTAGTGAGGTATCCCACCATGGTCTCAAATTGGTTGACATCAATATCCTTAGGGACGAATGACTCTTGTAGGGCTTTATCCAATATAGCCTTATGCGTGGGAGAAATGCAAAGTATCTCAAGTATGGAAATATGTGCAAGGGTTTTTCCTAATTGATCAATAAGGTTAAACTAACTCTTGGGTTGCCACTGCTTTGCAGATGAGCCAGGTTGCAGTTGTTTAGGAGATGGACCAGGTATTGTGATCCTAGGTTTCCTAGTAGGAGGAAGACCAACTATTGTGTTCTTTCCACTTCAAGTAGTGGTGTTGCATTGAGGTGTTCATTTGACTGCGATGGTGTTGATGCATTCATCATCAGTTTGAACATTGTTAATGATAGGTCCATTGGAATAGTCATACTTAGCATAGGCGTAACGTGGAAGCGTTATTAGAACCATGGTCTTGCAGTGGGTTTTTATGGATGGTATGGTCAACATTTGATGGAAATTGTGGTCCACCCAATTCGATTATTCAGCTTTCAATAAGGTCTTGCACAATATTTCTGAGTTGTCGACAAGATGATGTCGTATGTCCTTTAGCCTGGTGGTACTCACAAAAAGCATTATCATCCCACCATGATGGTTTAAATTTTCCTAGGTCATACGGCTTTGGTTCTTCAAGTGTGATGAGACCATTTTGGAGGAGCTTTTTAAGGACATCCTTGGTTCTCCCAATGCCAAGTATTTTCGTCTTTTTGGGAATTATCTTGTTTGGTGGAATTGTCCTTGACCTTGACTATTTTGACCATTTTGGTTGTTTGGGATGGCATTGGTAGGGGATGTCAGTATCGTTGTTGGTTTTTTTTGTAGTTGAACCCCTTTCAGAGCCAGTACAAGACCCATAGTGTTGACAACCTTGGCATTGACAACACCATCATTAGTAACGTGTTTATTTTTGACCCAGTACTTATTTTTGTCAGCAGGAGGATTTACAGTTGTGTTTTTAGGACCATATTTTAGCTCTCCTTTTGCAATAAGAGCTTTCTCTACTTGGACACCCTTTTCGACTAGGTCTATGAAATTTGTGCAACAATGCACTTGCAATCCATATTTTAAGGGGCCTAGAAGTGTTTGAACAAAAATTTCAACCTTTTCCTTTTCGGGTATGTCGATGTGACAATGACTAGTGAGACTTCTCCATTTTTGGAAGAATAGGATGAACATTTCACCAGTGTCCTCTTGCATGAGATTGCATAAGCTAGTAATAGAGGTGTCTATTTCAATGTTGTACGAATAATTTTTTATGAATTTGTGTTTAAGTTCATCCCATGTTTGGATATCCTTTTGGGTGGAGAACCATTCAAGGGCAGGACCTACAAGACTTTTAGAAAAGAGTCTCATCAAATATGTTTGTTCATAGGCGACATCCATACAGTTGGTTGTGAATTCTCAAACATGTTCGATAGGATTTGTCTTTCCTCTATATTTGGTAAAGTTAGGTGACACATATCCCGAAGGAAATGGTGGCATGTATAAGTTCATGTCAAAGGGATATATGAATAAATCATATGACACTTGTGATTTCTTGTCAGATATTTGCATGTTTCCTATGGTCTTTTCTAAACCCATCAACTTTGATTGCAAGGCATTGATTATAGGGTCATTTGTGGCCCCATACATTGGATTAATTCGTACACCGTGGGTCCCCATTTGTTGTGATTGGATGTTGGTGTGTTGTTGAGGAATGTGTTGTGACATGTATGATATGTTCTGATTTGCGTGTTGTTGGTATTGAAAGTTTGGATTGGGGACATGGTGGGTATGAATATGGGATGAATATGTCGAAATGTGTCCCCCAGCCATTTGGGTCAATATTTGGGGAATATGGCGACCATGAATATTTTGATGTGCGTACGATGCCATAGGTTGTGTGTTTTGATTTCCTTGTCCAAATTGTTGGGTTTGTACAAGGGGAATGTTCATATTTTTTCCTTGGGAGGTGATGGTGTTAAGTTGTGTTGAAGTGTTAACATTTTGTTGTGGTCCTTGAATAAAGATACGTCGTTTACTTCCTCCCAAAGGATTATGTGAGGTACCAATGAGAAGATTTGACGAAGATGCACTCATGGTACTAGAGGTAGTCATAAATGGAGGGTTTGAGTGGCTTGATGATGCCCCCATGGCATTTACCGTAGTGATAAATAGAGGATTGGAATAACTTTCCCACATTGCTGAGGACCCAAAGGTGGTTCTAGCCAATTGTGATGATATTGTGGACAGTGTAGGCAATGTGATGGATTGTGTTCCTCGAATGGATGTAGCATTGATTGAATTGGAATTGTTTGGAATGTTGGGGGTAGCACTCATGGTAGTTGTGACATTTTGCGAGGTAGCATCAAAAAAGATATTGCTTGTGGTGTTTGGAGGTTGACCACTATTGGACATGTTATGTGTATTGTTGACATTATGGTCAGGAGATGTCAATCTCAAAGTATTAATGTTGAACCCATGGGGTAATTTATCTCCTTGACTTAAAAGTATGGCCAAATATATGTCTATGCACTACTGAATTTGACACCATTTTCTAATGGGCGTTCGTCAGTCGTTCGAAAAATCTTTGTCGCACAAGCGACGAAATGACAAAAAAAAATTTGTCATTTTTTTGTTGAAAGGTCGACGATGAATTAAACGTTGAAATAACGGCACAAATTCGTCAGTTGTCGGCATCATAAAATGACTTAGACTTTAATCATAATATCGACAAAAAAATTGTGTATCCATCGACAAATTATAGTAGAAGTTCGTCGCCATTTCGACGAAATGGGAAAGGAGTAGCGTCAAAACAACACCAGATCTTCATCGCCATTTCGATGAAATGGGAAAGGAGTAGCATCAAAACAACACCAAAATTTCATAGAAAGTGCGATGAAATGGGCAAGTAGTAGCATCAAAACAACACTAAAAGTTTATCGAAAGTGCGATGAAATGGGCAAGTAGTAGCATCAAAACAACACCAAAATTTTGTCAAAATTGTGACAAAAAGGGAAAGGAGTTACGATGAAACCTTCATCGCAGCTATAGCAACTTCGTTGAACCTTTTCGGTGATTCATCGGTGGGTTTCGTCAAAATTGCGACAAAGCAATGCAATTTAAAAAAAATAAATTGTGGAAATGTACCATCGCGGAGACTGATGACTGATCATACATACAGACTACATATTGGTTTGATGCTTCAAATGATGCATTTCTTATATTGAAAAGTCCATTACCTTATTGAGCTTCTCTTTGTTTTGAGAATAGTTTAATATTCTCTACTTAACAGGGCCAACCACGTGACAATGGAAGATCATTTGGCCCCTCCCCCCCTCACATCACTCTCAATTCCCCATACCCAATCATAAATCATTAATCATTCATTCATCCATTAATAACATATAACATTCATTCATTGATTAATAACATATAACATTCATTCATTAACATATAACATTCATTAATTAACATATTCACATTCATTCATTAACATATAATATTCCTTCTTTCAGTTTTTACATATTATCAAAAATATGGTTGTCATGATATGATTACAATCACTTTTTTTTTTGTTTCTTTTTTAAAGCTAGATAAAGCTGAAGTGGAGTATCATTTTCTAAATCTGTCCCCCTTTAGTTGTTTTTTGCTGTGATCTTAGTGTATGCCTAGTCGCTCATGAGGTGTGGGCCACTGCAGGGGGGGGAATAAGAAAGAAATGTGTTACTGGGTATGTTTTATTATTATTGTTACAAGTATTTCATTAATTAAAAGAACATTAGAGTGGTTCTCTTTACCTGATGGGTCCACATCATGTTCCTGAAATTTTGTTATAGACTCATGCTCAACATGTTGAACACCCTCTAAATCCTTATCTGTAGTTGAAAAATGAAAGGTTACATTAATTAATACACCAATTGAAATTAAATATGTTTAAGAGAACATGAGGGTGGTCCTCTTTACCTGATGGGGCCACATCATGTTCCTGATCTTCTCTAGCCTGATCATGCTCTAAAGTTGAAACACGAAAGGTTACATTAATTAATACATCAATTGTAATTAAATATGTTTAAAAGAACTTTAGAGTGGTCCTCTTTACCTGATGGGGCCACATTATATTCCTGATCTTCTCTAGACTGATCATGCTCAACATGTTGATCATGCTCTACATGATCTAAAGTATCGGGATGCACACCATGACCTTCATCTACACGTTGTGCTCCACCTTCACCGGCTGCATTCCAATGTCATGTGTAGTATTATCATTGCTTGAATGTTTAAAACAAATAGGCATGCAATTACTTTATGGTGGAAATTAGTATTGAATAGATTGCACAAGTATTCAATTTTAAATAAACTTTATTGAGTTTATTTACCTGTGTGTCAGATGCAATGGAAGATTGTGTTTGCCCAGTCAAGACTCTTAGGAATTCAACCATGGCTCCATAGCCTTGCTGGAAGGCAATCTTTAGGTCCTCTTATGTGGGAACTCTGTTGAATTCAGAGCCCTACATTTTTGCATAAGATCATGAATTTTGCTTCTATGGTGTGATAAAACCAAAATTGTTTTCAATTTATTATAATTTGGATGCAATATTTCATTTATTGATACTTACAATTTGTGTGGCTAATTTCATATAAACGAGAGCCAAGTTTGTGTTGCCCGTGCTTTTCTAGTCTTGCCTTTGTTGCCTTGATGTGTCGGGCAGCCTATGAAAAGTTTGAAATACATTAGATTATGTAAAAAGAAAGAGTAATCGGTATATAATTACATTGTTGATAGTATCACCGCGGAGCAACGTGTCGTTTGGGGAAAAAAATCGACAAACCAAAAGTTCGAGGATTTTTGAAAAATTGGAAAAATTAGGAAAAGATCGGGAAAAAATCGGATTTACAAAAAAGCATAAAAATTTAAAGAAAAACAGTTAGAAACTACTTTTTTAAAAAAAATTAATGGCATTTCCATAGGATACAAACATTGAGAGCAAATAAAATACAGATTTCAATCCATGAATTATAGAAAATAGATTTTTGTTGGTTATATTCATATCACTGATTACATTGCACAAAACATACTACAACTGCATAAATATTAGATGGTGACAATTGTCTATGCTACCACATTTTTCATACATGTCTACCAAAGCATTTTATCAAACAGTTGACTGCCTTACTGTTATGGCTAAAAGCCTAAAATAGGTGCTTTTGACCAAGTTATGGATGCTTGGAAAAAATATATCAAAGCATAATAGTAAGCAATAGCATAGACAAGGTAGTGAACTATTTCAAAAAATGCCTCAAAGAAATTTGGTCTCATAGTGATGGAATGCCATGACAATCCATAGCAATTTGCTTGTCATGACATTCGTTATGGCATTCCATCACCATGAGACCACATTTTTTTGAAGCATTTTTTCAAATAGTTCACTACCTTTTCTATGCTACCACATTTTTCATACATGTCTACCAAAGAATTTTATCAAAGCGAGGTCAACACCTTCATGCTATGGCTAAAAAGTAAAACCTAAAATAGGTGCTTTTGAACAAAGCTATATGGATGCTTGAAAAAATCTATCAAAGCATAATAATAAGCAATAGCATAGACAAGATATCAAACTATTTGAATAAATGCCTCAAATAAATGTGGTCTCAATGGTAATGGAATCCCATGACAATCCATAGCAATTTTCTTGTCATGACATTCGTCATGCCATTCCATCACCATGAGACTACATTTCTTTGAGACATTTTTTTCCAAGGTGTTCCTTTGTCTATCTCGCATTTTCATACATGTCACATAAAGCATTTTTATCAAACAATTCATTGCCTTTAGCTGTAGCGTGGCTAAAATCCTAAAACAAGTGCTTTCAAACAAGCTATGGATGCTTGGAAAAAATCTATCAAAAGCATAATAGTAAGCAACAAGCCATGGTCTCATGGTTTTTGCACGAAAAATCAGCTCAATTTTATTCACATTTTTTGTACATTTAAACTTCGTTTTTTGGCAATTTTGCAGTTTGAAGCCAGGAAAAAAATCATTGACCAAAAAGTCAATGATTTTCATCAGGAAAAAAATCATCCGACCTCTGATTTTTAAAATTGTGATTAATGAGATTTTTCTTTGAGTTATCTTCTATATCCACCTTCCTTGATGCATTGGTGTCTTTCCTTTTTTTCTTTTCAACCTTCTCCTTTCCATCGGACACCAATTCCTTCCACTCCCTCTCTGGAATCATGGGGGGATGCTCGTACTTTTTGTTCTTCTCTAAATGTGACCTATATTGGTCCCTCACATACTTTAGATAGGTACCAGCTTTCTTAAGGACCTTGGTTTGGTTGAATGTTTTATCACCGAACATCACAACTAAATGGTTAATAAGCTCATCTTTTAAATCTTGATTTTGGGAATTCCACTGCATACGTATGGTGGTCCCAAAGAGCTCCAATGTAATATCACTTAGATGTTTATAAAAAATATCATTTCCTACAAAATGATCATGGGATCAATAGTCTAAAAAGAGTGATCAGTAAGTAAATTTCAATTGGATTATATAGAATAATAATTAAAACATTTTAAAGTACCTGGGACCTTCTCTATCTTTATGGGAATGAAATCTTCAGTCACCACAAGTGTGACCGGAAATGTTCCCGTACTAGTAATATGGGAAGATCCAAGAAATGTTGCTAAAACATCACCAGTACTAGTGGCCTCTACATCCCCAGGTACATGTCCTGACGCATGTTCTAGTATGTGTTCACTGCCAGAGGGTGCATTAATGGATGCCTGCATGGTATGTGTTTCTGACATTTCAAACAAAAATATAGGCACGGATGATGGGGTTAGATGATGTGATGTATGCGTAAGAAGATCAGGATGGACACTTGTACCAACCCTTACTCCTCGGGCAGCACTTGCAGTACCCTGATCATGGCTAGGAGCATCATGAGGAGGCAAATACCATGTAAAAACAACATATTTTAGTTTGTGACATAAAAGAGTACAAAATATAAAACTATGAATGAACTTATGTTATAATTAAAGACCTCATGATAGCTTACTTGCAAGCTTTGTAATCTCTCAGTCAATACTTTAACCCTCTCTCTTATCTCATCTATTTGAGGCACTATGAACATCAACTTAGCTATTTCTTCATTGCATTTTTTTTGGAGCTTCTTTATTGTATTGAGGGGGTTTGTTGAATAAGCGATGTCATCATCACAAAATATTGACTGCACATCACTATGGATGCTCTCCTCTATTGTTGGTGCCTTTCCCCGATCAGTCGACTGCAACAAGAATATTAAAAACATTATTGAAATTAACCCAAAAAACTTATGAAAAAAACATAATAATAAAATATTTTGCTAGTATCTAATTTGTACAATTACAATGAGGTAAACCTGTCGGGTAGAAGCACCTGAAGATACATCACGATCTGTGCTCTAGGCCAGAGCCTTCTCCATACGATCAATGTCCCCCTGTGACAAAAATTAAACATAAAAAAAATTACTGAAATGAAACCAATAGAATTATGAAAAAAAACATAACAATAAAATGGTATGTTGGAGTCATTAATTGGAGGTTGGGCAAAATGGTACATAGTATGTACCACCCCCATAGTAACTGTGTTTGTAACTAAGCGATTCAAAATGTAATCGATTAGCAACTCTTCCCCTGCAATTATTGATTTTATCGCACATACGAATACACAGTTTCCCTCGCGTATTGAATAATGCAGGTGGGTTTGCTATTTGTTGACCGAGGTCGTGTACTATTTATAAACTCTGCAATATTCCCTGATGCTTTTGGCCTTCTATCAATGTACATAGCCACTACTTTATTTTGATCCTTATCTTTTAGTTGTATATAATTTGCTGACAGTGCATACCTACGCATACTTTATTAATATATCGGGTGGAGTTGCATCCAATCTTTGTAATTGTAACAGGGTCCAACATACTCCATCAATTCAATAAATTTTTCATAACAAACCTTTATACCGTCCATGCAAAATAGACCCAAACCATGTAATGACGATGGTTCTATGCGATATATCCTCTCGTTGACACAAAAATCAGTGTTTATTGGAGGAATTTCCTTGGGTACCATTGTTTCCATAATAGATATTTGTGTACCTCAAGGGCACCTTGACATCACCTATGCTCTCATCATCATAAGAACATGACCCCCCTTTAGCAAGAAAAAATTCCATGTATTTACAAATTTTTCTTCTAATATTTTGACCTCTAATTGATCTCCCTCTTTTAGACATACTACATGTCTCGCTTTCCTCTTCTCTTCCTGAATTTCCCTTGCTCGAGGAAGACAGATATGAAAAATACCTATTTGGTGGTACCTGCACTCATAAGGATGTTGGATGAAGTTCTTTCATGGTGATGTGATCAGTGACATTATAATTTATTTTATCATTTCATGCTAGAATTTCCGCGGGTTATAGGTAATCAAGTCTTGATAGGTGCAAGTTATTGTTACTACCATCCAAATGTGTCCATCACAAATCAAATCTACTTAATGTTTTAACTCCCAAACTTTGTAACAAGTGTTAAATATGACTATGGTCCACCAGTTACACAACCAAGGCCTCAAATGTATTCTCTAATTGTAATCAAAGGACTTTTGCTCTTCATTCAAGTAAATAAAATTGAAGGGAAACACCACCAAGTGGTTTATTGGACACCTACATAATTTTTAAAGATTATATTCCTCTATTCATAATTTTTAAGGGTTGTGTGTGGAGGAGGTTATCACTACCAAGAATGGAGGAGACCTTTCCTTGTATTCTTTCATAATTTTCATTATTCTTATTTATTTTACACCTACATTTACAAATACACATACATATGCATTTACTATTTTCATTTATTTCTCATGTAGTTAAATAGTTTGATCGATTTCATATTATATGTGTTGAAGACTTTAGAATTTCAATTACATTAATTTATGGATATGTTGTATCTATAACACTACAAAACCATATGCTCTTTGCATTTACACTTGCATTTAGAAATACACATTTATATACATAGATATAGATTTCTTTAATGATATGTTGCATTTATTACTCTAGGAGAGCATCCAGTAATTGCATTTACATTTACATTTAAAAATACATATACATACATACATACATACATACATACATATATATGTGTGTGTGTGTGTGTGTGTGTGCGTGTGTGTGTGTGTGTGTATTTATATCATTTAGATTCAGTGTCTAGAAACAACCCATTAGGTCTGCACATAGATAAAAATTCATAAAATCAGATCTCCCATACATGTTTTGTTGAAACCTAGGCTTGAACCTCTTATTTCACATACTTTTCTTCACAAAACTATTGAGGACAGCAGTTATACCTTCTTTATTTTTCATCCTATGCCCTATTCATGCATCCTATAATTACAACAGTATCCATGGGGCCTCTTACACAAGCTACAATAATCACAAAAAGTGTAAGAGCCACTTTATATCATATTTGGACTACAAAACCCTGAAAAATAGGGTAACTCAAATTATGATTTGTTGGTGAGTTGTATGGACAAAATCATTAGCACCAACTCATTCTTGGATTCTTTTGAAAGAGAAGTAAATCAGGTGGCAGTTAAGTACAAACCTTATAGTGTCAGGTGAATGAGGTGATCAATTTTTATTGGCCAACTGATGAAGAGTGTTGATGGTGTTTTTTGCACAGCAACAACTTAGATAGAAAATGATATTCTATCTCTCTTGAAAGGTAATTTTCAACAACAAGTTACTAAAATCACCCCAAGGTCTCTCGGGTGTCAGGTCATGGCAATGCATAAACAACTCAGATAAAATGTGAAAATGCTGGTAATCACAATTGGACCTTACTACAAGCAAACTGTATCTCTCCAATTTATCATATTTTGCAATATTATGACTTAAATCCTAAATCTAACTGAATAATAAAGAAACAGCAAAAGATGAGGGTGCAAGAGATGTAATGAAATCTAAACTATTTCTAAGATGAACAATGCAAATGATAAATATCTAGAACAAACCAATCTCAAATAACCAATTCCTGCTTAAGCCACAATGCGATATCACAAGAAAGGTGTAATCTTCTAAGGCATACAAATTTTCATATCATAGACCTTCATCCACAATCAAACTAAGCACAAATAGATGTATGGTCTAGGAGACTTCACTAGTCTACTACAATCAAATAGTTACTGGGAGTATAAACTAGAGATTGCTACAAACATTCCAAGCATAAAACCATGAACATCATTCACCAAACTAATCTAGTTCTAAATCTAACATCGGATCTTATGTATTCAAGAAATTTCAAAAGATGGAACAACAAAAACCATGCAAGATAGACTAACACAAAAGAATTCACCAGAGAAACCACAATGCCTTCAATTGTATTAGATCACCAAAATGTAGCAACAATTCCACTGTTCTGTGTTATAATACTTGCTTAAAAGAACTAACTACTATCTCTACTAAAAAATGCTCTAACTCTTTCTGAATCTAGCTTGTCTCTATTATCTGTCTAACTAACTACTTACAAATGAGGCAGGAATGCCATTTATAGAGAATCCTCAAACATGTCGGCCCAGCCAAACATTTACAAAATAAAATAGCCAAAACAAGTTGGCCTCAAGAATTTCAAAATAAGACACAAATTAAATGCCGATACATCATCAAGGTCGGCCCAAACACATTCCTCAATGCAACCCGGATCAACACATGCCCTATAATAATAGGGAAGCACAAATCTCAAAGTTGGCATTAATTACCGCCTCCCTTATCCTTGTTCTAATCCAGCGATTCATGAACCTTCAAAAACACCCTATCCAGCTTAGCAACAGGTGGCAAGGGTGGGATTTTGAGCTGATATTCAATTGATCCAATTTCTTCCCTTGACTGCTTGACTGTTGTATCCCAATCACCCTTATATGCTAAGTACTTATCCACCATAGCCAGATAAGTAGCTGCATCATCCAATTGGTGCCCTGTCATAGAGTTTTCAGTATCAGGGGCATAGACATCATGCCGCCATTCCCTCAATTGTTCCAAACTCAGGTATTTAGGGGCGATCTTCCTTCTGCCAATCATTATTTAAAAAAAGGTGATGCATCCATCATAAACATTTGTTAAATCACCATCCATCTGCTTCCTTTGCTTATAGATCTTCTTGATGGCTTTCTGTCGGATTTGCAGGGCTTCAAACCACTCCCAAGGCTCATTAACCCTAGATGAAGGGAGTATTCCATCAACAAACAGCTGATCCTTATTATACTCCATGATTGTTTTGGTTTTCTGCAATAATAGATTAATATCCTCCTTATCCTGAGATAAAACATGCTCTAATAAATCGTTAGCCCTTATTGCATCCTTTCCAGTTGAAAGGATTTCCTTTATTGCATCATCTCCCTTAGTCTGTACCTCCTTCAACCAATCTATTGTAGCCGTGGTAGAAGCTTTCATCTTTTGTATTTCAAAGATGGTCTCCTTCGGCAAGAAACCAGTAGTAGCAGAAGAGGATGGGTGAAAAGATTGCAAAGGATTGATTAAATCTTCTAAACATTTCCTAAGCCTTTCATTTTCCTTCTTTATCTCATGCTTAGACTGTGTTTCCTTCCTCAATCTACCAATGATCACTGCACTAGACCCCTCATATTCTTCAATATCTTGCTCCATAGAAGTGGGCCCAAGATTGATGGTTTGTACATCATAATCCTCTCCGGTGACTTCATCTTTGCTTTTACAAGCAGCAGGGGTAGCAATATGAATAACCCTATTACTGGCTTCATCCCTTTTGATCTTAGAAACCACCTTGGCTACCTTCTTCTTCTTTCCCTTTCCAATCTTGGCTAACATTTCATCCCAATTGAGAGGAGTGTCCTCAACAATGACCTGTTTCCTTCTGATTTCCTTATCCAACCAATCCGAAATAGTAGGATCCACCTAAATTTCATCTTTCTTAACCTCCTCATGCTGATCTAACGTATCATGCTTTTCCTTTTCAAGAGATTGATCACCTTGATTTCCCAATTTGGGTTCTTCTTCTTGCAGGGGTGATGGAGTCTCAACATGAACATCCTCCTTCTTAGGGGATCTATTGTCTTTACTACTCACAGGAGAATCTTCATATTGTACCGACAGAGAAGGATGCACTTCCACATCTCCAACCTCAAGCTCAGCAGCTGCACCATAAAGTTCTCCATCCTTAAATGGTTCCGCTTCCTCACTGGTCTCATGCTCTCCATGAGTTGTCTGCTCAGGCATACCCAATGAAGGAGAGGTATCTTTCTGTTGTTCTATAGTGGATGCCATTGGAAGAGGATCTATCTTTTGCATGGTCTCCTTGGGAGATGGAATTCTTGACCTTCTTGAATAAACCCTAGTTTTCTCTCCTGAGCTCTCTACATCAACCACATGAGGATCCACCTTATCCTTAGAAGTTTCTTGACCTTTCTTCTTAGAAGCCCTTGTTGTCCTTGCCCTTTTTGGCTATGGAGGAGCATCTTCTTTCTCTGCTTTCTTAAGTTCCTCCGCTTCAGAAGACTTACCTATTTTTACAGTATGGCTTCTCTTCTTTCCCTTAGGTTTTCTTTTCTTTTCAAGCTCACTCTCCTTAGGGCCTCTGATTTTAATTTTAAAAGGTGAGCTTACCTTAGTTTTTCCTGTAGAATCATCCTCACCGGACTCCTCTGAAGTGGAATGAGCATTCAAATTTCCCATCAAATTGAAGGTATAGGGTACCTTCTCGGTTTCCAATTCCCATACCTTATGTTTCAGCCAAGACTTGGTAGATTTCATAATGGGATCCATCAATTTCCTCCAGCTCAGTTATTTCCTTTTCTGACCAGTTTACCTTTCCAATGGGTTTGTCCTTGACTGATTCATATGCATGATCCTGGACTAAATTCCCGTCATCTTCCAACTAATCAGGAATCAACTTGACATTGTACATTCTAATCACATTCGCTAGAAGCCGAGAATACCTTTTCTTTCTAACGTCAAAGTCATCCTTGCTATTCATCCAGTAGTCCTCTAGATCATCCTTGTGGTGATATTCTTTGGTAGCCTTCTTCTGCGCTTCACCAGTGATATCAAAGCTTTCCCTCTTAGAATGGAAAGAGAAACCATAAGTACTCAATTCCTCCCCTGATGCATGAGCTGATTGAATTGAAGGAAAAAACTCAGCTATACCAATTTTCAAAGGAAAATCCCCACCAAACCCTATTTTGTGCTTCTCTCTTTTAACAACAGCATCAAAATCACATATCTGTCAGGTAACCTCCAAAAGTATGATATGGTCGGTAGGATATCTTGGCAATCTGTATGGAGCAGTCAGACATCCATCAATTCTGATGTAGGAGAAGGTGGGGAATTTTATAAACCAAGATCCGTATTTTTTGATCAATTCCTTGGCTCCATCAGAAATTATCACATGTTCTGCATTCTAAAGCAACCTAGTAATATGCATAGTAAATGCATCATTTGCTCTTCTATAATTCTGATTCCCTAGGTGCAACTCAGGGTACACCTCATAGATGAAATATTTCCCAAATGTTCCTTTTGTATTCAATCCCCTATATGGATAAAATATGGCAAGTACATATACCACATAGGATGACATGGTGAATTTCTTTGTTTCCAACACATCTCGCATTTTTCTGTCAATCATTGCACTTATAATCCCTGCCCAGTGGTAATTGATACCTTGCTCAATCTTGTTGATGACATGCACCATCCAATTCTCCAATGCCCCAGTACTCCTCAAGCCGGCCACCCTACTCAACAGTGTGATTGCATCATATATATCTTGTTTGAACTTGATCCTATGTAGCTGTTTAGGTAGCTTGGAGAAATGAGACTTCGGCTTTTCTAGCCAAGAATTGATCATCTGTTGGGCTTT